>CAEGAE010013362.1:0-22921 GCA_903067095.1 Girardinus metallicus | reverse complement strand
TATAGTTTTTAAAAAGCACTATTTGCAGGATGTGTGACTGGATCCAGTACAGAAATCAATTAATACTCCATCTGGCTGTTTTAGGTACAGCAGCACTGTGTCAGTGCCAGAGGAAATGGATTCTTAAATTAATTAATAAACTCTGTGAATCTGCTTTGTGTCACAAATGAACCAGAAGGTGAACTCAAGTTTTTTTTGTTTTTTTTTGCTCCATTGCTCATTTTTCTCTCCAATGATCCCAGATGCAACAGACCTCTTTGCTCTGATAGATCGGCTCTGTTCCAAGGTGACACCTCCTCATGCGGGGAAGGGGTTTTGATAAACTCTTCCCTCTCTGCTCCTCACCCTCCTGACTTTCAGCTGGCTTAAAAGGAAAAGAAGTAGAACCGCTGTTAATTTATATAGACCTTTAGTTGCTGCTGAAGCCCTTTGTTTGGATCTTTCTCTCTTCACTTTGTGACATTACATTTTACCAGATGACCTTGCAAGCAGCAGCAGCAGAGCTTAATCAAGATCCACGGTTTTCTAGGCTGTGGCACGAGAACAACTGACGGTGGTATTCTCCTCCTCACTTTTACTCAGAGGGGAATATGGCATCAGCTGTTTAAAAGACAAATCCAAGCCAAATCATGTGTGATGTCAAACGAATGAGTCCAAACAGACACAGTCATGAATTGTCTTAAGCATCTCAACCTTTGCCTTAAACAGGTTTCTCTTGAACTGCTAGTGAGATGTTTGGTTTTAATTCCTGCCTTGTTTTAACCGCACAGCAGCCATCTTGAATTCTGATGTCATGGTTGGTGAGAAAAGTCCTTCCTGTTTATTTTTCTGGCTTGAAATTTGGACGTCTGTTTTTCAAATATGTATTGAACATGAAGACTTTTTTTAGTTCATTTTTGTGCTACTGCTTTAACATTTAACAGCATAATGGTACTCGTTATACAAGGTTTGAGAGCATATATTTAGATAACAGCTATTTACCTGAAAATACTAATGGTGGCGTCAACTAGAGTTTATCCACTTTTCATGGATTAAGTGAGTAAAGACATTTCTGTTATCTAAATGCCAGATTAAAAAAAATTCATCCTTATTTGAGAATTTGCTATTGTACTTTATTGAATTAGGGAAAAAAAAAATCAGGCAACAGGATATGGATCCAAATATTAAGGTGATTATCAGTGTGTTTCAAAACTAATGTCTTTCTTGCTGACTCAATACAGCTTTAGCTATTAAGATGTTCTTAGCAACATCTTGTTTTGAAGTTTAAGGACACATTTTGTAATGTCTGAACAGTAAAATGAATGGATATTTGGTTGTTTTTTAAATGAGAGTAATTGTTTGAATAGATTAATGTAGCACCTTCAGGTATCTGGAAATAATACCCAAAATTATCTTCCTGACATAGGCGCCGGAATAGAGGGGTAAGGGGACCATTGCCCCCACCCCTCCACCCCCACACTTTACGGCCCTGCCCTGCCCGTCCGCTGGTCCAGCCAGACATTTACACAAGATGCACACAACTCTTAACAATCCGTGACTGACATCTCTCTGTGTTTATATGCAGACAGAGGTACAGATAAAACCTACCGCACTGAGATCTGGACCAAATCTAAGGCTCCAGATCGTAACAGTCACCCAAAGGTTTACGCACAAGCGTTCATGATGAACCGGTCTGACATCTGAACAAAGGCTTTGACTCTGATCCGGTCCAGGTCTGAACCAATGAGATTTCTGTATATAGAACTGTGACGATGTTTTCTTTCTAATGGCGTTGGGATGGAAAAAAAAAAAAAAAAAGACATTGGGCCCATGTCCGTTTACAGGTCCGGACCAAATGCTCACCACACTTTGCCCAGAGCCGATCATTTTGGCTCAGGTCGACAACTAATTGCGTGAATTTGTTTGTTTGTTTTTTTTCCCTCTTTGCTCTTCCAAAATCCAATCAGCCATCAGTAGCCATAAGTATCGGTGGCTACTGATGGCTTTCAGGTCTCTGTTGGCTGTTGAATTTCATTTTTGTCTGCTCAATAACAAGCACATTAAAGTTTATTCATTGTGTTTTTCATGCAGAAATATTGTCAGCTCTCTGGCTGGTTATCTGTCCCACTCAGACATCTCTTTCCCGCACAATTTGTGGAACATGCAGCAAATATAATGTGCGCTGCCTTTTGGTTTTAGACCCACAGCATCCAGGTAGCGCTGCGCCATAACGTGATGATGCACTGGAACCATTAGGTTGTCCTGCTGCTCTAAACCGGCATCGCTGGAGGATATTTGACAT
The DNA here is from genome assembly GCA_903067095.1 of Girardinus metallicus. Lineage (NCBI taxonomy): Eukaryota > Metazoa > Chordata > Actinopteri > Cyprinodontiformes > Poeciliidae > Girardinus > Girardinus metallicus. Next base: position 20,640 of record CAEGAE010013362.1, on the reverse strand, counting down.
CTATTTTCTTTATTAATGTTCCAAATATTTGGCCAGTCTTGATTTTTGTCATATCTATTTATCCTCGGCATAGTTGTATCGTTTTGGACTTGTAATAAGTAGTTGAGCACAGGGGTGCCCGCAGCTGTACGCACCGTTCCCCCCTCCGCCTCAAAAATGAATCCAGCGCCGCTGCTTCCTGATATTTTGAGTAATTTATTTTTTTATTTTTCCACACACTAGGAAGCTGGCTCTCAAAATCTTTGCGAAGGCTCTCAAAAATGGTTTGGACGTGTCGTCATTATGCGTGTGTAAACTTCTGACTTTAATTGAAGTAAATTCATCTGTAATTCTGGCAATTAGGAATAAGAAATATTTGGATAATCTTCACAATTTGGATAGTTTTCACAATTCTAAAACAGAAAAAAAAAAATGTAATGTCAAACAATAAATATCTGAATAAGTCTCTATTCAAAGTCACCATGTGATACGTGATGAATTTTAAACATTGACGACATATGTCTTTAGCACTGCGCTGTTTTGACCTGGCATGGTACAAGACTAATAAAATACTGTTGTGCTAAATGTGGTGTTTTGTCGTTTAAGGCACTTCATGAGAACAAATTGCTTCGAATGAATTTCGCTTAATGTTATTCAGCTATTTGCATTTTTTATTTTTTTCCCAGTAAACCAAACTGTGGTTAAGCCCACATAAATGGAAACTAAAATGCAGCCTCTAATTGTGATTTACTTGCTACTGGACCAACTATCTGAAATCTGTCCATATGTGTTGTGAGGTTTTCCCTTTGTTTATTCGCATCCATGCTGCTGCTGATTCGGCCACACAGAATGACCTTTCCCGGTGGGTCCAGCTGGCAGCGGTGTGCTGTTTGAAGTGCGACTGTACCTCTCAGTGTGAACTAGCAGCAAGCAGACATCAGACAGCCTATTAAAGACTCAATTAGACGTTATGCGTATTGGATTCCTGTGGCTGGGTGTCCTATTGAAATACCATTACTTGGAGATGGAGAGAAGCGAAACGAGATAAAGAGCAAAAGACAGAGACAAACACAAAGAGGCAGAGAGAGGAGAAGACATGCAGAGAGAGAGGGAGACGGAGAGTGATAAAGACACGGAGTGGGAGGCTGAATGAAGCGCCGCTGGCATCAAAGAATGATTAGAGCTTGGCCAACATAATGTGATCTCTGGCACCTAGAAGTTATGGCTTCACTTTTTTTTTTTTCTTATGTCTCTGTACAGAAGCTGACAATACAGATGGCTACTGTAGGGAGTAATCCAGTAATGCACTACATGACGGATACAGATTTCAGTTCAATAACTGCCCCACTGATGTGTTTTGAAGACCAATAACAGATAACCATTAGGCGAAGATGCTTCAGCGTCAGGCCGGGGTAGCTTGACAAATGCTCAGTTTAATATTAAAGATATTTATTTTCGGAGCTGATGCTTCAAAGTTGGGCTGCTTTACTTTTCATGGCCTTTTTCTCGCTCACTTCGTTTCTATTTTTACTCTCTAATTACCAGTTTTCTTTTTCCCTCTCCCATTTCTCTCAGTAAACTGCACCTTGCACTCACCCATACAGTCTTAATCCTTTTATTGTTTTGCTGCACATAATTACTCTCATTGAGGCTTTCTGTCTCTTGACAGCAGGACTTTTGAAATGTTTCTGTTTGATTAAATTTCGTAAATTTGTTTTAAATTAAGCGAGTAAATGAATTTATGCAGGAGTGAATGCCACTCGATGCTGCATTTTGTAGGCTAGGAGATTTAATTTTGGTCCCATCTAGCTGTTTGCTCGGTCAAAATGCGGTTTTTCTTTCCACGCTTCTAGAAAGGCCAGATGTGTGGCACACGCAGCAAGTAGTTGTCTTGTCAGGAGGTTCTGTGTTGTTTTATTTCCATCTTAGATTAAATTACACACGAAGGAACTGTATTTTCTAATTGTCTGCCACCAAACCAGTGGTATGGACACGGACAACAGAAGAATCTGGCAACAAGATAAGACACTTGAGTGGCTTTTAACTCGAGATCAGATTACACGAGAACCAGGTGAGATTAATCAGTGGCATGTAGTGCAGCTGGGTGTGGATCCAAACAGAGGAACTGAAAAGTACATTTTTAACTTTGTTGGCCTTTGGTGAATTGGAGACATCTTTGGGTTGTTAGCTACCTCTTGCTGCCTGCTATAATCTTAGCACTAAACTGACATTGTAAAATTCATAGGTGAACTTTTATTATTTTAATGCAATGTTGATCTTTATATTATCCATTATTATCAGCTTTTTTTCCCCCCAACATAACAGGAGAGTCTGTGTCCTTTTCACCAGTTTCAGGAACAGAATCTCATCTGCTATGAACTGCAGAGTTTTGGTTTTCTCTTTCAGATTAAGCTGACCTTCTGCTGGTTAGTGTCAAAGAAGCCTAATGGCATCTGCCGAGAATCTTTGCAAAGCGGTATGAGGAGGTTCCTGTGGGACCAGCAGAGCTACTCTGTTTTGCTGCTTTTCTGGGTTTATAACTTGTCTCCTCCCACTTGTGTTGCTCCTCTCCCCTCACGGCCCCTGCTTAAACACATTAAGTCTCCCTTGTTCCTATAGCAACCCGTCCTCATCTCTCTATCAGGGTGTGTATACATAGCCCGTCTCTAGGGTATTCGTTCTCCGGCTCAGCAGAGACATTAGCAATTATGTACTTGTTAGGAGTGGGCAGAAGATAAGAAAGATGTGTTTTGTGTCTGATTACTTTTGCTCTGTGTTCCTGGGAGAGGTCTGGGAGTCCTCAGGGGGACAGTACCAAACCCCCATTGCTAATCTAGGCAGAGCCCTGGTGGAAATATTGCACTTTTCCCTGCATTGGATTATTCATGCATGAAGCAGAAAATAAATGGGAATGTGGAGGAGCTTTTATGAAAGGTAATAGTTATGAACATTAGGCAACCCCAACCCTCCTAATGTCTTTTTTTTCCCCTGCCTGTTATGAACTGGGCATTTATCTGAAGGAATATCTTACCTGATTTATTGTGTTATGAGGCAGAGCGGACCTACAAAGTAAATCAGTTCCACACATACAATCAATCAATAATCCATCTATCCATTATCTTACATGCTGATCCTTAGTGGAGTTGTGAGTGCTAGTGCCGATCGCCAGTGGTTTATTTGCATAGCTCAGTTCAAAGTGCTTTACATCAAGAAAACAAAACAAAACAAAAAAAAAAAAAAAAGCATAAAAACATCATAAATGGATGGTTTAATCAACAGTTGGGAAAACCAATAACAGATGTTGCATTTTGTCAAGCGCCATGGTTAAAATCATCAATACACATCAAATATGTTGGTCAATGTTCCAGTTATTGTGGTTCAAAAGCCAATGGGACGGGGTTCTATTATGACTTGGTCAAACATAAATGACTGGCCAAGGCCAGAGATCACTTTCATGACATTTATGAAACTTTTCTTCAGGTGAACAAATCAGAGATGCAGAACATGTACAAAGGACGTCCAAGGCAGGTTAAAAGCAGACAAACAGCAGTACCTTAAATGTAAGAGTCCATCATCTTCAGTGTTACTTCTCAGGAGTCTAGCCACAGACCGACTCCCTGTGGAGCAAAGCCCTGCTTTTAAAGCCACAGGCTCCGCCCACAGGAAGACCAAGCCAGCAAAACAATAATAAAAAAAAAAAACTAAGCAATTACTTCTAACTCAAATAAACTCTTAAAGTATACATAATAATAATAACAAGAGAAAAAATAAATAAATGAACTTGTAATCAAAAACACAATACTCAATTTAATAGAAAACACTCAGTACGTTCTGATGACATCACTACGTCATCACGTGACTCCCTCCGGCGCCACAATCTGGAAACAACCCTGCTTGAAAATAGAACCGGGAAAATGTTTGAAGCTGAAAATAACAGGTTAGGATGGATATGTTAATTGAAGCAGGAACACCTCGTGTGCACCCGCGATGAACCGCGTCAGTTTAAGCAGCAACAACAAGTAAGTTAGAGATTGCGTGTGCTCGTGTGTGTGTGTGCGGGCGTGCTCGCATGCTGACTCTATAATTAAGTCCTAGCTCGTGACGGCGCCTCCGTCACAGCCACTCTAAAAAGGTGGGGGTTTTAACCTCGCAGCTTTCTGGAGATTTGTCATCCTGAGTCGTCTGTATAGTTGATACAACAACACGTATTAACGTATTTTGGTGCTAAGCTGTTCGGTGATTTATAAACTATTTAGTTTATTAGAAATTATTATAAGTTGTAAGCATATTTTTGAAATATATTCTCTGTGCTACAGGGAATATGCTTCACAGTGACCATCTCATCCTGTTCTGTGTGCCAGTCAGAGTGTTGAATAAGGCTCACGTCTTACACACCTCTGAAAAGGGCAGGATTCGATTCAGACATATTCCATGTTGCTCCATACTACAGAAAAACAACATGCAAGGTGGAAACACATTTATTTACAGATCATATTTCCTATTCTGCTCTCTAAAAGTTGTATCTGTCTATCCAGCTCTCTGTCCATCCAACTCTACTTTCACCCGTTGATTACTTAGAGCTTCATCAATCCTTCCATTTACTTAGCATCCATCCATTGATTCCATTAAGCTTCATCTGACCTTCATATATTTATCCATCACTTTTTCATCCATTAGTCATCTGTTGATCATCCATTCAAGTCTATCCAACCATCCTTCCATCCATTGTTTATGTTGAGCTTCAGCCATTTTTTTTATCATTAATTTATTTCAGATTTGTCCATCCATCTTTGAAGTCTCACCAAAATATCTGCCATAGACTCATACATTTACTGATTTATATAAGCTAAATATACAGTTGACTGATACCTCTTTAGAATTTATTTGCAAATGAATGCTTGCTTTCCTTCTTCTCTCATTCTTCTCTGACATTACTCCCTGTTTGTCTCTGCTTCGCTCTTATTTTTATCTTTTCCACCCTTGTTCATTCCCTACATGTGCAGAGTCACCTCTGCTCTGCATTGCTCTGTGCCGTTCTTTCTCTGCGTCCATCTTTCACTTCCTCTTTTTTTAGGTCCATCATGAAATCTTTAGCAGGAACTCATTATCATCAATCAATGGATGAAGCTCCTGCACGCGCAGCTCCTGTCAAATACTCTGCGTTGCTGAGCTGCGCTCTCCCAAACCCAGGCATAAGCTGAGCTGCTATCTCCCAGTCAGACAGGGGATGTGAGACGGTAAATTTACACGCTTGCTGAATGGATCCTGTGGGCTTTGATTGTTGGCTGGCCTGATTACAGTGCAGTGCAGCAAGGTGTCAAACACACCAGCAGCACAGCGGGGGTGCACACACCCTCCCGTGTCTCAGTGGCCCTTTACCCACTGCCCTTGTGCAAGCTGCAGTGTCAGGACTCATCATTGGACAGTCGGTTTGGGGAATTAACTGTACGGCTGTTTTCTCCTCCTTCTCTGCGCTTGTCATCAAGAACAGCCATTAGGGTTGTTGCGTCAAGGGTAAAGTGAAGGAGGTTTTTGTTTTGGACTGCAGCCATGCAGCAGAATATTCAGGGGAGCTCGGGGATTTGAATTGCTTTCCATTACAGAACACAGCAAGGCAGGTAATAAACCAAGGTTCTCGTCTTTTCCTTTGCTCTCATTTTCTGAGCCTGAACATTATGGTTTTGGAGTGTGCTTTAGCGTCATTAAAATGAAAAAAAAAAATAAAAAAATCAAATAAATAAATACTTTCAAAGAAAAAGATTCCACAGTTTTTTTTTAATTAGCTTGGAAACAAATGCTCAGTGCTGTCATGTTAAGTTCTGAATGTGAGAGCCTACCTTTGTTATTCCCACTGCATTTCTTAACGAGCACAATAACAAGAAGAGATTCAAATTATGGAGCGTTTTTACTTATATCACAAGCTAGTGTGAAACTGGGTGTAATATTTTACAGTCATTGGCACCACTGCTAAAAAATGAGAAAGTTTTTTTTTTTTTTTTTAATTAGAGGTGGGGTTCAATTAAATCTTTTAATCAAGTTAATTGCAGAGTCTGTGATTAATTAATTGCATTTTAATTGAGAACCAATTGAGTACAAAATAAGCAACATTTCAAACTCAATACAAAGGTACTGGACACAAAGTTCAAGACTTTTATATGTAAAAGGACAATTAATTGCATCAAAATATAATTAATAAATCAAAAATAAATACGCTGTTTTGCTAGCGGGAGCAGGTTTTCTGTGGCTCTTTGCCCTGGGTGCTTATGAGTCAGGGGCAAGCACAAAAAAAAAGCAAATTGAGATATGTTTATTTTTCTGTTTCTTGTTGGCATGTCCAGTCAAGAGGCAATGGGAACACTTGTGTTGCACTAATGGCACAGTGTAGGCAATGTAGGAAAACATATACCTACAGTACACTGTGCTTAGCTCACTACGTTATCTAAATCTGTACCTCAGTAAAGATTTCTATTCAGGGCTACATCACAGCACGGTTTCACAATTTTTTAAAGAAAGTGATCTGAATTTTATCAACCAAGGTTTTAAATCTCAGATACTAGACAGATAGTTCTCCACTGAATAGCGATTCTTTAAATCACAGTTTGAGATGCATGAAATATTCATTCTGTGAAAACGCACAAAAAAGCATTTCCCTTGCTTTCTAGGCATCAAGAAAACCTTTCATTGAGACAAGCATAAAATCCTCTTGTCGAACCTGGACTGACTTATTTTATGTTGATCATAGATTCTTTTTTTTTTTTTAAACCTGTTTATGAAAAACTTAATTTTGGCACCGGAAAATGTAAATCTCTCAAATCTCATTTTGAGAGATTCTCTTATACTGGTGCACCACATTGCTGACCTATGAACTTTGATGTTTTTGTCTCTTTGTCCCTTTCTGTTCTCTCACTCACCTTTAATAACCGTATCATTGTATAATTTTTATTTTGGAAATGCACACATTCTTAAGACTGACACCTCAAGGTGACAATGGGAACCAGTTCAATATAGAGAAGGGGTTGTCTTGTCAGCAAGTAGTTGCTGACAATACAATTACTTGCAGCACATTTATCTGTTTGTTTGTTGTTTTTTAATTCCGTCAAATCTAAAACTATTCTCTCGGTCGCTCATTCTTGCCAAGTCCTTGACAGATACAAAAGATTTTCTTGTGGGATCCATAAGGTTGAAACAACAAAGGGTAATTAAATGCATTAGTGGAATGGATTGTTTCTGCAGTAGGAAGCTCACTTTAAGCGTTGTCAGCCTCGTTGCTCTTTTTACAGCAAGGACGTAGAAAACAACACTGGGTTTATGGTGGTTTGCCTCAGAGCAGGGGTGACCAAAGCCAATCCTCAAGGCTTGACATCCTGCATGTTTTAGCTTTCTCCCTGGTTCAACACACCTGAAACAAATGATGGCTGATTCGCCGGTTCTCTGCAGAATTTTAACATACTAAGGAGGTAGTTGGACTATTTGAATCAGCTGTGCAGGAGCAGAGACACCTAAAACATGTAGTTCTCTGGCTGATCACTGCAGAATGGCAAAAAGGCCTGTTCAAACTATTGTTCTTAATCAGGCGATTGTTAATCATCACCCATGTAAGTAAATAGCAGAATGATGAACGTGATCACCAACTTTTTCCATTTGGAGGGAAAAATATTGGTCTTGAAATGTTGGCTCAAAACGAGTTTACTTATATTCTTTGCAGTTATATGAAAACGGCACTTCTATCTCTTAAAAAGTACAAAAGTTCTATTTTATCAAATGCAAATCTATGCAAATGTCTCAATAAATGCATCAGTTGTGACCATGTGGGCATCTGTGCATGCAGCAATTCTTACCGGTGATTGTCACTGCTGACACTAAAGCAGCGAGCCGGTCTCAGTTCTCCCTTAGGCCCTGCAGAAATATGAGTAGTTCACTCTGAAATTCTCCTTTCTGGCTGTCACTCCATATTTCTTTCTTCTCAGACAGGCCTTTCTACAGAAAACATATTTTCACACAAAGCTACTGCTATGGTAGACATTTCGACCAGACACAAAGGAATCCATTATGTTTCCTACACACTTTTTTTTTTTTTGTTTTTGTTTTTTTTACAATACCTGAACATTCAAATGCATACCTGAGCCCTTTTTTTTTTTAATGAACTTCCTCTCTTTCATGCTCGTCCTTTCTCTCTCCCGCGGTCTCTTTCCGTCTCCTTTATTTCATTTCATATAATAGGATAATTGTGTCAGCGACCCTGCCTGCACAAAACCCTCAGGTGATAACGAAGATTCTGTTTATGAGTCAACTTGAGGGTGAGAAAGTTCATGTTTGTGTGTGACCACACCTGCACCTACTATCGTTTTAATGGTATGTAATCTGCGACCTTGAGTCCATGACTTATCAGCGTTTTTCCCACTAAAGCCGACTTGGCTGGGGAAAACAAACGGACGAGCTTGGGAATCTCAGGAATACAAGGAGCCCCCCGCCCCCCACCACATACCTTTCTGTAAGCCCTTGCTTCTGCAAGTTTCTCCCTCGTGGAGTGCGTGAGAATTAGCAAGGTTGTTTTTCAATGCAGCATAGTTCCAGGCTATTATAGAAACAAAACCACCCAGGGGACCCGGGCATTATGAGTGTTGGAACAGCCAAGAGCCGAGGAACAGATGAGTTCTCTCCTGGCTGTGTCTCTATCCGTGGTCCAGCCCGGTCCCGAGGGCGTCCTGCCCCCATAAATATACATGCTGTGTAATGCCATTCTGAGATTTGCCCTACCCTGCACCTCCAACACTAACGCTGCCCAATAGCTCCTGTAGCTAGGCAGACCTGTGTGTTTAAGCTAAGATTGGTAATGCAGCATCTGTTTACATCTTACTAGAGTTAAATTATTTATTGAGCTCATTTATTTTGTGTCTGTGATCCACAAAGAGCAGGGGTAGAAGATCGCACCCAGCTCAGGTGACGATACACGAAACTGGCTTTACAAAGATAGAAAAAATTTAAAATAAAAATGTCTTGTTTCTGTTTTTACCTTGCGAGGTTTTCACAAATCATCTGTCATCATAAATTATCGCATTTCAGATTTGACAGGCCTGTACGATGCAATTTTTATGTTTCTTCATAGTGGTTCTAATGCCAAAAAAAAAAAAAACATTGAAAATGCTCCGTGTTTATTTTGTGTTTTTACACCCAGTCTAAGTAGTTTAGATTTTCATTTAATAATCACCAAACAAAAGCCAGATTCCTTAAAAAAATTGTTGCATTACTTTTTGGTTTTGAACAGATGGAAAGCATGGCATTAAATGCCAAAATTAGAGGCTACCATTAATCATAGTACAAATCATCTGTATCGTTTCTATTACTCTGTCAGTCAGTATTTCTTTTTTATACAGAGTCCCCAAAATGCTGCAATAAAATCATATTCAGCAACAGTTTAGAGTACTTTTGAAGCATAATTGATTAAAAATTTAATGATAGCACTTGACTAAATGTAATGTCTCAATTGTTGACTCTATGTTGCATAACTTTGTATTTTTTTGTTTTCATGATGTAAAGCACTTTGAAATGCCTTATTGCTGAAATGTGCTATACAAGTAAAATTTGATTGATTGATTGACTGGCTGGCGCGTTGGTTGGTGTTTCGTGGTATCAGCCAAACAGCCTTTATTAGCTAATTAATGACATACAAAAGGAGAACTCAAAACAAGAGACTCAAACATACAACTGAAACCAGCTGTATGTTTATGCATGCTTATAACAGTTCTCTGTTTATATATATATATTAAGTATATGCTTTTATTGATTTTTAACAAATCAATACAGGCAGATAACCATTTTTGGTCACTGTCCCTTGTTAAATCAGACTAAACATTAATTTTTTTTTGTTTTACCTCAGTTAGAAAATAATCTGATTTTACTAAATGCCAAATTAACAAAACAGAATTTAGAAAAAAAAAATGTCTTCAAATTCAGAAGATTGCACACGTGTAATTTGTACTTGTTAGAATTGGCAGTGGCTTTGGCAGTAAGCCACCGTACAAATAATTTTTGGTATGTTTAACATTCTTGCTCCTGTCTTGAGATACTTCCATATTCCTTCATATTGTGTTTTTCTAAATAATGTCCATTTGGTGAAGTACATCAGTCCTTTCTACAGCATCGCACATCCACAAGACACGACGGCGCTGTGTAGCCTGCACTTCGTTGTTGTGACGGTCTCAAGCTTGGGAGGTTCAGTAGGTGTTACATTATCAAATCCACACAAATTTGGTATTTAACACAAAATTAGAGGTAAAGCAATAACTTTCCAAAAAAAAAATAAATTAACACTTTGTGGTGTTAAAAATCAGCTCTCACCTGCAACTTACCTTCACAACATGCCACGTTATAAAGGGACCAGCAGGTTGCCCAGGCAATTCCAGATTGCCAATCTAGGTTGTGACAATTCAACCCTCATAGCTACTATGTTTCTTAGGATTTCAAGTTATTCGCCTTTCATTTCTTTGTGACCTAGAAATACCTACCTAGATCTTACCTTGAGTCTTCACCAGAGCAGCTGAGAAAACTCAGATCAATTCTTCACCTCTGCTTACCTGTCCGCCAACAGAACATTAACCGGGCAATTGAATAAAATCACCAGAGGCTTTCCAACATCATCCAAGCTATGCAATAAATCTTTTCCCTATCCTTACCTGTTGCCTTGCAGTGTGTTGATGCTCTTGAGAATTTTAAGCTCCCCTTTATGGCAAAATGATTTTCTTTTTTATCAAACTCTCTTTTTTTTTCCTACTATTAAAGGACTTTACTGGTAGAGATTCTGAAGGCAATAAACTTTTCAAAGTCGGCATATCAGCAGAAAACAACTCTCTTAGTGAAAATTAAGCGATTCTGATCAGAAAGATATTATTATAAAATTTTGTGACTTGACCCCTTTAACTGATTTGCAGGTGTTGGCAGTTTTTCTCAAGTTTTAATTCACTCAACACAACACCACCATGACAAACTCCAGCCCCAGTTCACCACCCTCAACCACATAAACATGCGATAGGTAGCTGGATAACACACGAATATCGCTACATTTTACCAGATTTTGTCATGTTTCATTTAGTATCTCTCAGGACCAAATACGGATGACAGCAGCTGTAAACAACCGGCTCTCCTCTCTCCACACCAGCTCTCTGTCTTTCTCTCTCGGCCTCAGGCTATGAAGTGGAGAGGGTATAATTTATCATGAACATGACAAATTACTTTTGGTGGTACTGAGGAGTGGATTGGTCAGCCATATATGGGTATGTATGTGTATCTGTGTCCAGAAGTGTGAAAAGAGAGGCAAAACTGAGAGACGGAGTATAAAGTGGTGGCAGGGCCAATGAAATGATGTGCACAATCTTGGCTGAGCCAGCTGGAAGGTGGGAATAGATTACAAATCGCTTTGTTTTTCATCTCTGGGCAAAAGCTGCTTTCACATATCACAACCAGCAGTTGCATTTGCTGTCTGTCATTTGCATTCTGCGTGTTTCAAGCTCTTGTATGAGAGGATGACGTATGGAAAGCCTTGTCTCTCTTGAGCCCAACTCCTAGTGGGTGATGGACCAGCACATTGCCAGAACACCCTGGTTTTAAATAGCCTTTAACAAGGCGCAACGCTGCATCATGAATTTATTTAATCTAACTGGTTTCAGAAAACGCAATTGGCCAATATGACCTTGTCAACCAGTGGTGTCCAAAGTGTGGCCCCTGGACTATTTTACAGCTCTCTAAAACTCAAAGTGTATATTCTTGGAAAACTAGATAGAGTCACTACAGAATACTTCCTTTTTCAAATTCATTTTGAGAGTAATTCATCATCTGTGGCTGTATATAGCATTAATATAAAATTAAGTGCATAGCAAGACTGTGGTCCACTTGGGGAGGTGTGAATGCGTAACCAAACTCTTATTTGGACCAAAAAAGCAAAGTCTGGTCCCCATAAAAACCAAAGTCTCTGTTTGGTTGAAGTGAAATCTGGTGCAGTTCAAATGCATATGTGAACGCCAAGACCACGAGAGACCGCTCCAAAAGCCAGAAGAGGACTACAGAAGAGCAGGGCATTCTGGGTAAATACACCCAAAACAATCGTACAAGTCTAACTCTGGTCTCGTGGGAATACAACTGCTAAAATCTGACGCCACTCTCATTTTGTTTATCTTATGTGAAGAAGGCAGTCGTATTCATGTCTTCTGTAAAGGTTTCTGTGTGGTTTCTTTCTGTGGTACTTGGTGCCACCATATGTGAAGGGGTGAACGAGTTTTTCAAAGGGTTTGGATTATTTGACACAGTGCAGTGTGACAGCCAACCACACCAGCCGAAAATGTAACAAATGTTGCAATTGTGGTCCCAAATTGAAGCACGTCTACCAGACTATCAGGTGTGAAAACACCCCGAGGTACTTTGAAACTAACTTAGTGGTAAACTGAGGTGCATTGTCCATTGTAACACCCAAGCTTTGACTTCCTGGTTTATGTCTTGAGATTTGCTTCAGTATTTTCATACAGTGTTTCATCATGATGTCATCAGTTTTTTTATAAACATCAACACATTGAAATGCTCCTACCGTCGTACTTTACATCAAAAGTAACAATAGTCGTTATGGGCAAACAGTTTGGTTATAGCTTCCTCAGACAACAACTTATCTCACCAAAAATATTTTGTACCTGAGCGCATTTGCAAACACTAATCTTCTTTTCTATGTTTCCTTTTGAATTATGGCTTCTTCCTCTGACCTTTAACACCGTCCTCGTCCACCACTGTGGATGATGGCTTTCTAACCTGCATCAGCAAGCATCTTCATCAGGTTTTTTTCTGTCTTGGTTCATTTTACGTTTTCCTGCTTTTTGCCTCCTGTTGTTAATTCTCTTTATCCGTTTGTCTGTTTTTGCTGTCCTTTGTGCGTTTCTCCCCCACACACTTTTAGATGCATTTTTGATCAACATTGATTCAGCTCTGGCACTACAGGTGTACGCCCTCTTCCACTAACTTCTCATTACAGGCAAGTTAGATGCAGACAAACTCACGCACTCAGTTCTTATAAATCTAATTGCACGCTCAACTCATAACGCCCCTGAATCCTAGCCGACAAATTACTGCAGCAATCTGACACCGTCACTGAGTATGGGTGCCACTCATTGGTGCTGACTGAATCCTTCAGTGAAAGGAAAAGATATAAATTAATATTGTGCAACACCTTCTTCGATTCAGTTGTTTTTTCTCCCCCTGTTTTTCAGTCTTTCTTTCTTCCTCTCAGCCTCTTCTGTTTCAACCCACACCTGTGATCTAACTACATTTCAGCTGTTGATTCTGCATCAATCACCGCAAAATCTAATTTGTCAAACCTCCGTCGAGCAGGGCTCTCAACCACCGTGCATGCTGTCTTTTTTTTTTTTGGCTGGAGCCCCGTAAATGAGATGTGTGATAAGGTAACAGAGGGAGTTCTGCCGGTAATATAAGGGGGAGAAAAAAAGAACAAAAAAACAGCCTTTTGCACTTTGAAGTCATAGCAGATCAAAAAAACAACAGAGGCCTCTTTCTGGTACAAAGAGAATGCTCTCCCCTTCATCCATCTTGGCTTGTTTCTGCACCTTTTCTTTGCAGCCTTCCTGTCACTCTGAGCTGTCACATCTCACAAACAGGCCCCCAGCCTGCCCCACCTGCCCGCCTGCAGCATCTGCCTCTCTACTGCCAGGATCAGATCTCACTTTCTGTGAGTGTGCACCTGCTTCGACGTCCCTGGAGGACTTGTGCCACTTGGAGCGATTTGTGCACTCTGGTTATTAGCACACAGCTCATAAAAAACAAGCGGTATATTCTGTCTGTCTGTCTTCATATCTGGGTCGCATGCTTTTAGCACAGCTGCAGCTAACAGACAGGTTATATTCCCATTATTGCAGACTCAGACTCTTGTCTTTCTAGGTTAAAGCCTTGTGCTGTAAAGTTTGCAAAGGTTTTCAGAGGTGATGTTCGAGCCTCGTGCCACATAAGTGCAACCTTTCAGCAGACCGTCTTTGTGACAGTCTCCTATGCTCCTGACATGGGAGTCATCTGTCTTCACCGTGTCCAGAGCAATGATGTGGGATAACATTGGTGGGAAGTGGTGCAGACAGGGGGGTATTGGAATATCGATCCTCCTCTCTTCCTCTGTCTTCCTGCAAGGATTTTTATTCCAGGCTGTGTGATAAAGCGACCGAAGGGCTTTGAGCCCTTGTACTGTTTCCTATACCATTTGAGCTTGTGTGAGAGTGCAATTTATCTGAAGGAAGGCTTGGCAATGCTGGGTTGGAGTGTTCCCATTTCAGGCAAATCTTGCTCTACAAAAATCTGCAGTGAATGCACCTCTGAAGCCATCTATGCACAGATTTAATTTTCAAATAAAACCTGTAAAAAATCTCTGAATATGAAATTTGTAAGGAAAAAAAATTCTGAATGTGTGTAATTTAGTCTAACAGTTATTTTGTCCCGAGTTTTGGTTGTTGAAGATCCAACAGGAAACATCAATTATTGTACTGTAGAGTAATTAAAAAAAAAACAACAAAAAAAGCAAAGGAAACCATACCTAAAAGCCATAGGCCACACTTAAGAAAGCCGATAAGGAGAGAAATATTTTTTGTTAGAAATCAGGAGGAAAAATAATAATCAAACACAAAGAATCAAACCGCTCAATAAAAAGGACTTGCTATATAAATACAGAGGGGGTTAACTGTAAAATAAAAATAAATAAAAAGGTAAGTTCAATTACCCGAATGTGTTGCAGCTGTCTGAAGGAGTTGAGTGACACAGAATGAACAGAGAGAAACAAAGCATCCAGAGAAAAACTAGAACATCCGCTGACCAAAGCAAAATACCAAAAAAGCAAAACAGTATACTTTTAAAACACGCTTAGATTTGAAAACAAAATTAAGAATTCTGAAATAAATGTAAAAATGAAATGTACCAGTTTACTGGGTTGCAAGGCAGACTTGAAACAGAAAGCCTGAGTGGTTGGCAGGTTGATATATCAACAGCAAGTCTTTAATGTGTTTACTCCACAATTTGTAAGCTAATAGCATTTCCCCAGTTTATTCTAGATTACTAAAGTTTAAAGCTAAATATTGGTTCTCTGTTTTTGATACTTGCTGTGGGTTGCTAAGTACTCCACAAATTTATAAACTTACAGGAATTTCTGTAGGTCCTGGAAATGTTCTTTAGGCAATAATACAATTTACAATTTATTGAAACAAACTCTGATTTGTTCCCCCACTATGCAAGGTAACAACTCGTCAACTGATTCAAACCAATGTAAGCAAACCACCGGTGTGAAACGACTCTACCTCAGCTGCCAATCTTTCGTAGCATGTTCATCTCAAAGTAAGAATGTAAAATACTCAGCAGAACCACTATAGGCCCAAAAGCTCCATCACCGGCCTCAAATAGTATGTTAGAGGTTAAAGTTCAGTGAAGTTTGATTAGGAAAATACAGCAAGCCCAGCTTGCTTGGTGAGGTTGCCAGTAGTCTTGCTACAAAGAGACCAAGTTTGCACCTGATACATTAGACCAGCAATGTTTAGAGAAACCACTCGTATCCAGGTTGGTGGTGGAGAATCATATAGCGGCTAATGAGCTCCTTTACAGTCCCACATAACATAGTCAGAAGGAGTATGTCTGTCAGCTGAGGCTTGGTTGAATCGCTTCATGAAACACAACAATAATTCTGAGCACGGCAGCAAATCTTCAACACGGCTGCTAAAAACTGAAAGACTCTCTGTGTTGCTGTGGTGGGACCTTAAAAGAGCTGAGCAGAAACAAATACCACCAGAACCTCAACAGAGTGAAGCAGCTTTGCGAAGAAGAGTGGGCCAAAATTCCCACACTGCGATGAGAGAGACTGTTAGAGCCAGACAGAAAACGGCTATTGAGGGTGTTTGCTGCTACAGGCTGTTTTTCCAGCTATTGAGTCATCTCCATCTTGGCTTCATCTTTGTTTAATAAATAATGACAGAGTGGGAAATGCTGTGTATTTTTTTTTTTTTGCCAAAGACCAGATCATTTTGTTATGTCCTGATATTTAAAGCCTTACAGCTGATATTGGGTGTTTTGTTTTGTGCCATAATTGTATTAAAATGGATTCATACCATTCACCAGAGTTTGTGCTTATTGTTGATAACACTTTAGAATAGCTTCCTTTCAGCACCGCAGCTGATGAGTTGTGCTCTTGACAGCAAACGCAGCACAAACAGTCTGTATTTTTCTCTCCTAACTGTCTATTTGTTCCCAGTTTACACCTTTTGATTTTGCTCTTGCATCACCTGAGCTTGGAAAGGCTTATTTTAAAGCACCACTGTGGCAAGAGTAGGTGAAAACTTCTTCAATCTCAGTTCCTAAAAATGAGACTTTTCTTCAAGATTTACCATTCAATGATCATAGGGCTGGACACAAAACGGATATTTGAAATAAAAACATATAAAAAGTTATTAAACTTCTGTGAAATCTCTAGCAATGCCAATTCTGGACCGATTAATTATCTCGTGCCAAGTCAACTGAAAATACAGATTTTTAGATTATCTTAATTAAAAATGTAATAAAAATGAAATTAAAACAAGTTAAATCTGAAATGAATTTTGGTTAAGAACATCTCTTTCCTCTCTTTTTATTATTTTTACCTTAGCATGCGTTACCATAAGCAGTGTCAAGAAAAACTTAAAAAGCCTGTCTTAAAACTTCCTTCGAAATGTGCACTGCTGTCGCTTTATTTTCTGAGAAATCGTCTTTGGAGTTGTTTATGTTTTGTGCCATTTGTTTTGCAAACATTTTTTACCTTTTTTTTTTTTTTTTTTTTTTTGGCATTCGTGACGACCTTGTCTCCATGTGACTGCTTGCTGTTGTGGAACTCGACCCGCCCTCATGGAAAGAGACGTCTGCAAAACAAAAACACAGGCCTCACTGGGAAAATTTAGCACGCGATAAGTGAGAAGTGATGATAAGACCTGGTGTGAAAAGCAAAACGCCTGCACAACTGCACACAGATAAGGACAGACGCGCACTCGGACAACACAGGCACGTATATATAATTCACAAGTTCCTCTTTGGCTGCCTTGATAAAAAAACAAAACAAAAAAGAACAAGCAACTCTCAAATGTCAGCTTTCATACAAGACAGGACAGCTCTACAATGCATTTTAAGATTAAATTTGGTACTTTTGACCTCGCAAGGAACATTTATCAAATCCTATTGCTTATTGGATCCAAAATATTGCACTGCATGAAAGTGAACTTGTCATTTCTTCTTTTTGATACCTCTGATCCTAAATAAAGTGGAATCATTAATGCGTTTAAAACTGGTTTTAAAAAGTAATGCAATGAATAGATTTATCTTTGTAGTTTTGGTAGAAGCAAGATTTCTTTTGACATCCATTCCCCATTGGAGACATATTAGTACTGGTGTGTGAATACATCACAACATTGATAATAAATGATACTAAATTAGCTTCCTGCACCATGGTTACTGTACATGCTGTGAGCAAAATCCTATGATTTCCACTGCATACTTTATCCATCCTGGCTTTCAGGCTCCAGCCAGGTGCCGTTTTGTAATATTTTGATCTGAGAAAAACACAGCCTGCTGTGAAGTGCATTTGAAATCAGAAAGTACATGTAGAAGGAGAGCCAAACCAAACTCTATGAATTTATTCTCAAGAAAACCTGGCCTTTATACTCTGAAAAGAGCTGAGAATGGAGGCAGAGGGGCATTGGTGCTGTCACAGGCGGTCAATAACAACGTGAGAGAAAACACTCCATTCTTCAACAGGAAAAGCTTTTGCAGAAGAGGAGCTACGACCTGTATAACATGCAATTTGACTCTAGTCACAAGTTTCATTTAGCTTCATTATGAACGCTTCAGGTGAGTTTTTATTCTTTCTTGTGTTTTCAGAGTTTTTTAATTGGTGATCTTTTAAAAGCTTATACTTAGTTAATATACTCCCTTGGTTTCTCTACTTACAGTAATCCTGATTAGTTGGTCCTGAAGGCTGAAGCTAACAGCTAGTCTGACTGGAGCCAAGACCAAAGCGTATTTGTACCATATTAAAACACCGTTTTCCACAATGTTTCAGCACTTTGTGCTCTTTAAGTAAACTAGCATTTATATAAATAGCATAAATATTGTCTACATCAGTTGATGTTGTCAAGTGTCGGTAAGTCAGGAAGAGACATACCTTCCCAACACGCCTTGCCTCTCGCTTGCCCTGCACAGTGAGCGGCAAGCTAATTGTGAACACTGCTGGATTATCTACATTAGCATTGCTCCAGAGGATTGAATAATGCAAGATCCAGAGGATCAAGAAAAGAAGAGATAAGATCCAGATAGGTTATTCTGTGAGATAATGTAACAATAGATATATAAGTTGAATCAACTGAGGGCATAGGAACAAGTCAGGCACTCAGACAATCTGGAAGTAAATTGGAGCCTTTCTGGTCTTCCTGTGCAGTAGTTTCATTAGTGAATGAATGGATGATTGGACAGACGGATGGATGGATATTGTCATTTCTACTTAGTATTTTAAAAATAGAAAGACCATGGTGTGATGTCACTGTTCTCAAAAGCCAGATTTCCAGAAATACTGTTATTTCCTGTGTTGTTTTTAGTAGTTAACAAGTAGCAATTAACAAATGCTTCTTTTCAGACATTACTCGGTTGTCATCTTTATACCCAGATTTGAGTTCCAGCTTTGAAGATAAATCAAAGCCAGCGTGATGAGAAACCATCATGACCTGGAGAAATGTTATTAAAACTGCGACTACAAGTTCAGGGCAACATGTCACTATATTTGTGGCTCTTCCTTTTGCTCTTTCATGGCACAACTGGAACTTCAGTGTGTTTTCGGCTTGTCAAAGCTCTGAGAAAGACTGAGTTGGAAATAATAAATGATGCTAAACAAAGTAAAACGACTGGAGTGTAGCACATAAAACAGATAACTGTTGTCACAAAAATAAATATGATGTTATTGACATCATTTAAAAAAAAAAAAAAATCAAGATGTCTTCAGTAGGAATACAAGATGAGCCTCGTAGAACTGCTTTACAGTGAAGTGCCACACTGAATATTGACCTTTTTTAGTTTTGTTGATTGTATTTTGTGATTCTAAAAAAAAAACAGATTAGAATTAGGAAAGAAGATTAGAAAATGTGTAACTTCTCTGCTTTGTTTGTCCCTTTCTTTCCTCCTACTTGCTCCCCTTCTGCAGAGCACTCCCCCTGTTCGCACCGTGTGCGGGGGGTGTGTGTGTGTGTGTGTTGTGCTGTGTTTTAGACAGGCTTCGCATTAATGCCTGTTTTACAGGACAGTGGACAGAGTCTCTTTGCCAAGGTCAGGCTGACAGAATGCATTATGGGAAAGTAATTCATGAGTTTACAATAGAGTGCATTTACACACTTACTGAAGTGTGCGGGGTGAGAAATAATCTGTTATGTTTAAAGGATTGCAGCTACTGAGTTATTTCCTCAAACTGTAACAACACCTGCTGTGCATGCTGGCGTGGGTGTATGGGTGTGTGTGTGTGTGTGCTTATGAATGTTGTGACATTTGCTGCAGTGTCTGATTAATTATCTTATACAGCTTGTACACACAGTGACAGGTGTTGGTAATGTTTTTAGGATTAGGGAGGTGAGGGGAAGACAGGGAATGTGGGTTGGAGGAAGGTTAGAGGAGTGCAGAAACACATGATCAAGGACATGGAAATGAATCTAACTCGCATGAGCGTATACTTGTGCCTACGAGAGCGAGACTGTGAGTGTGTGGAGCGATTATCTCTTTATTGCAATCACTGTTGATGTCTGCGTATAATCATCTGTAAACACTAAATGTGCCTAGGCCTTGTTTAATGAGACTGTCACACTAATAAAAGTAGTTAGGAACACACAAGTCAGTGTTTGATGGCCGCCTTGTGGGGTCTCACAGCACAGGGCGATGGATTTTAAAGAAGTCAAAGTGGCCTGGGCGAGTACCTACCATGCAGTTGCAACTCCAGTCACTATATTGTGATTTCATTGCTTGAATGCACTAGAAAAACTACCAAAATAATGAAATCAAAAGCTTTATGAATCTAATTTCGTTCCTTTATTTATTTTTTTTTTTTTTGGAGCCTGAACGTTTTGAACTAGTTGTCACATTCAGATTTCTTGCCCATGATGACACATAGTCAGGCTTTCTTACATGTCACAACACGGAGGGGGTGTTATAGGGATATATAAATACGGCTCTGGAAAAAAACTAAGATCCCACTGCGCTAAAACCCTTTGAAAGTTTATTCCACCAAATATTCATTTCTGAACTCTTCCTCAGTTCAAACATCAGTATTGTTGTTTCTAAATTAATATGAACTTGTTTTCTTTGCGTTATTTGAGGTCTGACAGCGCTGCATCTTTTTCGTTATTTTGACCACTCCTTATTTTCTGCAAATAAATAAGAAACATTTGCTTGTAATTTCAGAGATATGTTGTCAGTAGTTGATAGAAGAAAACACACACATATATATAAAAAAAAAAAAAAAAATTCCCTTCTCACCCTCTGCGGGTGGTCTCTTTCATCCTCTGAGCTCGGGTCCTCTACCAGAGGCCTGGGAGCTTGAGGGTTCTGCGCAGTATCTTGGCTGTGCCTAGAACTGCACATTTCTGG
>CAEGAE010013361.1:0-23611 GCA_903067095.1 Girardinus metallicus | reverse complement strand
GGCTTCCTCCCACAGTCCAAAAACATGACTGTCAGGTTGATTGGCCTCTCCAAATTGTCCCTAGGTGTGAGTGCGTGGTTGTTTGTCCTGTGTGTCTCTGTGTTGCCCTGCGACAGACTGGTGACCTGTCCAGGGTGACCCCGCCTCTCACCCGGAACGTAGCTGGAGATCGGCACCAGCAACCCTCCCGACCCCATTAAGGGACAAGGGTGAACAGAAAATGGATGGATGGATGGATAGTTTATAAATCACTGAGCTGCTCAGCACATAAATACATGAAATATCTGGTGATGTTGTATCAACCTTCCAGACCACTCAGGTCTTCTGGTTCTGGTCTGACCTTCATCCCCATCACCAGAACCAAACATGGAGAAACAGCATGACTCTCTTTAATGCTTGTTGTTTGTTTCATAATTGTTTAATGTATTGTGTTTTTATAGTTTTATTATGTCTTGATATCACAGAGGATCACAGGTTTGTTGATCCTCTAATAAAGGTCAACTGTTTTTCTCCCATTTCTGGATGGAACCATATAATCTCTCATAAATTTTGTGATTTAGAATTTAACTATGGACAAATGACCAAGTTATTTCTCCATTAGTGCAGACAATTCTTGAGTTTCTGTTGTATGTTGTACATAAACTGAGTGTGTTGCACTCAAACACTTCATTTTTCCCTTTGGCGTTCCTTCAAATCAGGCTTTACATTAACACCAAGACAATTCAATTTAGACCTTTGTTAATCGATTCATGTCTGCATCTTGATGCAACAAGAAAACTGATACAACAAAGTGGGACACCATTACTGAAAAGCATGCTAACTTTTTAAAGTCAAATGTTAAAACTCTTGAAATACCGAACCAGTTAATCCTCTTACGACGGATTAATACAACACATAATCCTACTTTCTCTTTACATTCTCCTCACACTGAGAACACACACTTGACGCTATAGAACAATTTCCAATCTCCATTTCTGATTTCTGACCTGTGATAATTGGCAAACGGGGTACCTGACGGCTGCCGGAGCGAGGGGCTCCTGTCACCTGCAGCGCCGCAGACCCTCAGATAAATTATTCATGCCTAATATCATTATGTAGGCGCTGCTTGTCATAACAATCTAGCTCGATGGAGGGAAACTCAATCTGCCGCCCCTGCTCCTGTGCAGACAATGCTTTTTAATTATTGATACGGACTAATTGGCAACAGGATTCGCGGGGCACAGTTACTTTTGTTCTTTTTACAGCTCGCTCTGCTACTTCAAGAAACAATCTGATCGGGAGGCCAGCCCTCCCCGGTGCCCCCGTGTCAGCAAATTAGCGGGCAGGATGACCCTGCTCATGACTCTCTTCGTCTATCATCTTCTCCTCTCCTTCTCTCAGTATTTAAGATTCTCCCCTACATTTTCTACTAATTAAGACAGGAGAAGACGCTAACTCGACGTAGCTGCCCATCATTATTCTCGGCACGCTGTCATGCTACCACAGGTTCTTCTCTGAAAAGATTTTCTGCTAATATACAGAGGAAGCAGAGAATACAGTGGAGATTAATGGAGTTTAATATAGGGTCAATGTGAAAGTTTGAGCCTGAGGTCACTGTTAGTACATGGACAGGGACCCAGGAAGAAAAGACGCAAAATATTTTAGTGTAATTGCTTGTTTAGGTAAGCGGAAATCAGTAAAGGGAGTCTCAAAAGTGTACATACAGCTGGTAAAATGCCAGGTTTTACGATGTACAAAAGTGAGACCATAATAAATTATTTCAAAACAAATATATATATAAAAAATGCTGCATAACTAGATCAGAACAAGTGTCCACTGGAGCATCTATTCCCACGTCTATGTTTTGAGCCATTGTTTAGTTTTAAGAAAGGTCACTTGACATATCATAGACTCAACCACAATAAAAGAAAGTTTGTTTTTCATCAATTAGTTTTTAATCAGTTGAACAACAACTGATTAAACATGCCTTAGTATTTAACTGGAGTTAAATACATTATTTTATGGCATTTAAGGTGGTTTTCAAGTACATACGAAAGGGATACCCCAAGGCTGTGTGCTAAAGTTACTTCTCTTTTGACTTTAACAGTGACTTGATTTTGCGACTTCTCTGAACAAAATTCACCTGGTGATTACCAACAATACATAGTATCATGCATCATCATGTCCTCTCACTGATTCAACTAACACCTGGTTCATAGAGCAAGATAATTATGCTGATTTTTGTCTCAATCTTACCCTTCTGACAATCTTAAGGACACTTCAATTATCAAGATATTGCTGATGTGTGTGGTGTGTTATTCATGATAGTCAATGTGAAAGGACAAAGGGACTCCTCCAACCTCAAATGAGGGAAATTTAACATGTTGGATTGTCTTGGATATTGCAGCATGTGATGTTTCACAAGGACAAATGAAACATGTAACCAATCAGAAATAGTTGTGAGGGAAACAGAGAATTACAACTACAGAGGATAAAACAACGGCCGTGGTGCATCAGAAAGTCCTGTGGAGGTTAAAGACGGCATTGCATTTGTTATTGAGCAGTAGCCAGTTCCGCCCTAAACCTCTCAACTCCCATGGACCGATTACTGAACAGCTCTCCAACGGTTCCGGAAAATCTCTAAACCCTCAAGTCTTACTTTGAGACAGGTCTAGGGGAGATAATCTATTAAAGGTGGTGTCGAGAGAGACTAATCTTACTTTAACAACCTTCATTCCTGAAGTTATGACACTTTTCAGTTAATGAAGCAATCAACTGAGTTGAGTTGGTTTTTGGAGTTTGCATAACTCCAAAAACCGCTCTTGTTAAAGGTAGCTCTCTCTCTATCAATAATGAGCACTTGTAACCGACTAGACAATTTTTAGTGGCTCAACATAAGCCCCAAGGTCATTATTTTATCAACATTACAGAGAAGTCTGAAACCACCACATTTCTAGAATCATGCTCAGGGATTTTACATTAATTAGATTAATTAGAATTACAAGCGGCCGAAATGGGTTTCCTCCGTAGGGTGGCTGGGCTCTCCCTTAGGGATAGGGTGAGAAGCTCGGTCATCTGGGAGGGACTCAGAGTAGAGCCGCTGCTCCTTCACATCGAGAGGAGCCAGTCTCTAAGGGAGAGCCCAGCCACCCTACGGAGAAAACCCATTTCGGCCGCTTGTATTCGGAATCTTGTTCTTTCGGTCATGACCCAAAGTTCATGACCATAGATGAGAATAGGAATGTAGATCGACCGGTAAATCGAGAGCTTCACTTTTTGACTCAGCTCTCTCTTCACCACGATGGACCGGTAGAGCGCCCGCTTTACGGCAGACGCTGCGCAAATCCACCTGTTGATCTCCCGCTTCTTTTCTCCCCCATTCATGAACAAGATCCCGAGATACTTAAACTCCTCCACTTGTGGCAGGACATACCCCCCGACAGGGGCAAAGCTCAAGACCATGGCCTTGGATTTGAAAGCACTGATCCCCATCCCGGCCGCTTCACACTCGGCTGTGAACCGATCCAGCGAGAGCTGCAGATCGAGACCTGATGAAGCCAACAGGACCACATCAACCACAAAAAGCAGAGATGTGATCCTAGGGCCACCAAAACGGATCCCCTCAACACCTTGGCTGCGCCTAGAAATTCTGTCCATGAAAGTAATGAACAGAATCGGTGACAAAGGGCAGCCCTGGCGGAGTCCTACTCTCATCAGAAACGAGCCCGACTTACTGCCGGCAATGCGGACCAAACTCTGACACCAGTCATACAGGGAGCTGACAGCCCATATCAAAGAGCCGTGTACCCCAACCTGGCAACACTAAAGTCCAAACTCGAAGAGCTGAGATAGACGCTGACATCCTGCTGACCAATCCCGGAGAACCCGCCACAGGGCACCCAGAGGGACATGCCTTCTCCAAGTCCACAAAACACATGTAGACCGGCTGGGCGAACTCCCAGGATGCTGCTGAGGGTGTAGAGCTGGTCCAGTGTTCCACGACCAGGACGAAAACCACACTGCTCTTCCTGAATCCGTGCTTCGACTATCCAACAGACAGATTAGTAATTCCATTTCTAATCTTTTCAATTCATTATTTTATTCATTCCTTTAATCATATGTCATTATTTCAACCTTTAATACTTATTCTTAATAATCAGTAAATCATTTTAATTATCAGTAAATCAAAACATTCATTTCATAATCTTCAACAGAACACAAGATTATATATTTCATAATTGTCGATAAATCAAAAAACAAGATTACTTATTTCTCCCAGGCCTTATGATCTGTTTTCTGTGTACCTGGAAAGATCTCACCAATTTATGTCAGTTTTCACAACACATTGTTTTTAATCTGTTAAAAATAGACCACAGACCATTGCTTCTTCCTTGTCAGCCTTATTTATTTATTCAAAATCAAAACTTTATGATTAATCGTAAGCGGTTTTGTGAGATTTTCAGGCTGAAATCTGAATGTTCATTAATGAAAGCTTTCAGCGACACCAAATCTGTTATGTCTATGATTTTTTTTTTTTTATCGTCATGTGGGCGGGCCTTTAGGTTAGAAAATCGACAGACAGTTTTTACATCTTGTTGTGTCAGCCAGGCATAACTTCAGAATTACCTCATGCATTTTACCTTATCAAGATTCAAAGAAACCTCTGGGTGAGATAGAAGATGATCACTTTAATAGCTTTCTTAAATTTGTGTTCTGTACTTTTAGTACCTTTATTTCAAGTAAAAAACAAATGCAGACAATTGATTCAACCTTCTCTGTGTGGGCAAGCTGTTTTTTTCCTTTTATGATTTTCAAAGGAACACACAACACAGAATATCAGACAGGCCTCTTATATGTAAACTGTGAGGTCTAATGAGAACAAAGCTTATGTTTGGAACACTTTTTATTGCGCTCAAAAGCAAAACACAATCCCTCTGATGTTAGTTTTATCTCCATATGGAGCCGCAGGTTCAAAAGTGAGCAGTGATCAGTAGAAAACAGAACTTTATATGCCAAAAAAAATTCATTTTAGCAGTAGCTTTTATAGTGTCATCATGGAGGAGAGACTGGCCCTAGATGTGATGGATTTGCTGGTTGTTATGAGCTTTATGTGAAAAACAAGAATTTTGAATTTTATTCTGGACTTAAGCGAAAACAGGAGAATTGCTTTTCTTAAATCTGAGTAGTTGTGTTTTTTGTGAGTATATAATCTTGCATTGTGAAACGTACAGCATAAAATAAATATACTAAGTGGAATCAACAGCAGATATATATTTTTATGTGTGTGGTGATTAGTGTGAGACGGTTTGTGTGTAAGAGTTTCAGAGCGATAACAAGGGAAATACATTTTGTTCTTCATTTCTGCCTACATCGCAAAATCAGACCAAAGAGATGTAATAACAGAAAGTTTTATTCTTAGATTAAACTCACTTTCTTCATAACTCATCTCTCTCTTGAAAAAGATCAAAAATAAAGAAGAATCGGTCAAAGCCTCTGAATTAAAGCAGAGACAATATTTAATCATTGTCTCCGAAATGAAACAGGCACTTGAAAAATTAATAGGCTGAGTTGTTTTGAAATTTTTAATCTTTGTTCAGCAGAATCCTGGCCTGTGAGTCCCCCCTCTAGTCTTGTCTTTGTCTGATTGCCAGCAATTTGGTTAAACTAAAATGTAGTTATAAATCCAAATGTAGGTGCATCAGTCACGTCGATATTAGACTCCTACCAGGAAACTGTCATTTCTTTGCAATCTGGAATATTAATTTAATTTAAGCTTGCAATCAAATGCAAAGAAGGAATCCATCTGTAAATAGGGCAGAGCGGCAGCTGAAAGAGAGAGGTTGGAAAACAGAGGGGATGCAGGGAGAAAAAAAACTAAGACAAGGCTGGAAATACAGAGCAGCAACTTCAAGAAACAACCAAACCAACTAGTCAGAAACTGACGAGATCGTTCTCCACGTCTGAGACAATAAAGAGAATCAGCAAAACCAACAAAGACGGGGAGAAGATTTCTTTTCCTTTTCATTTATTCCTGGAGATTTCTAAAAGACATTTACTGGATAAATCACATAATCAGATGATTATATGATTTTCAGGGTGTTGTTTCTTAGAGCAACTTTATGGCAAATGTCTATGGAGGACTGAAACTGACAAAACTAAAAATAAAAGCAGAAATATATAAATGGCTAGATAAATAAATCAATTCACTTAAAATCCACCAATTAATTTAAAAACTGAGAACTTTTGCTCATGTGTTATAGTTTGACATTCATTTTTATTTTTCAGCTTAGCTCCAACAAATATACTAAGCTCATTATTTAAATGTTACTGGGTTTTTTTGTTGTTGTTGTTTCTTATTTTATATTCCTTTTACTGAAAATTATAATTTAATATAATTTTTTGGTATCAATTCGATACCAAGTCTATACAGGGCCAGCATTGTGGCCCTGATACAAATACTTTTTATAAAGTGAAATATGTCACCAAACCTTTTAGCTTTATGTGTTTTTGTGTTTTTCCATTGAATAATTTTATCCTAGCCAGACACAAAGTTTATAGGTGTCCACAAACTACATTCATAACATACATATATGACAATAAAAATAACAATGAAAAGACAAAAACAAAAATTAACACATTTTTCCAAACAACCCACTCAGCTCCTTCAGACTAGCAAGCAGCCATTAGCAAACACCTGGTGGAGCTGCACTTCTGCTGAACTTATTACACAAGCTACTTGTTAGCGAAACGCTTGTTTAAAAAAAAACAACAAAAATGTTGTTTCCCAACGCTGTTGGAGGGCTGTTGTGATGGCTTCTTGTAGGTGGAGTTTCAGAAATTATGAAGTTGAATTATTTGAACTCATATTTCACATATACAACATTTTTATAACACCTGAAAGTTACATGGTTTCTTGATTGTGTTATAAAATGTCACAATGTGCCTGGAAAATACACAATATTGCCCCTTAAATGCTGAATCTCATCATTACTAGCTCTGGATACACATAGCTCCATTACTTTTGCACATAAGCACCCTCTATGAGCAGAACTGCTCTCACAGACATGAAGTGGGGCTTGAGCCTTTTCTCTTTAGGACTACTGTAACATGTGGACCACTCTGATCGTATTCGGACCACTGCCAAGTCTTTCCATTAAGGCGTAAACAAACACACATATGGGCCATCTCTAAGTGGCTCAGTGTTGTGCACTCACGCCTGCCCTCCATGCTCAGACGCACTCTCACATGCAGACATGCATATGATTACACAGATTTCCATGAATCACACCCACACACACACGTCCCCACACACACACTGTTCATGGTCACTGCTGTGTTTGGAATAACGACTCAAAGCACACACACTTACCCACGTGTGCAAATGCCGCCCTCCTGCTGGCCTCTGTGGGATAGCCATGTCACAATCAAGAGGCTCCTCGGCCCTAATCTGCTTTTTAGGGCCCCGCCACAAACGCTAATCTGCATAATCGGGACGACAAGTGTGGAGAGGGTGGGAGAGGGAGGGTGGAGAAGGAAGGAGAAAGACAGGTTGCAGACAAGAGAAAGGAAATTAGGGGTAGTGAAGGTAAAAGAGAGTGGATGGAGTGAGAGTGAGGAAGGAAAGGAGGGGATGATGAATGGCCAGGATGCAAAAGAAAGAAAATGTACGGATTCCTTTTAAACCTGGGTGTGTGTTTGTGTGTGTATGCAAATAGCAGAGCACAAGTTGCATGTCAGATATTGGTTATGACAGTCGCACCTGCTGCCCTATCTCACCCTTCACCTCTCACCCTTCTCATGCATCCCTGTCCCATCAAGAGTCATTACCCACCAACTGAGAGGGGGAGGTCATTTTTAATCCTCCTTCCTTCCCCCTACATCCTTTTTGTCTTTGTCCGTCTTTCATGACGCTTGCTTAATGACTCCATGCTAACACTCAGATTAGACATTTACATCAGGCTGTAATTGCCTCAGTCGCATCATTACGATTATATTAGGGCCATAAGAAATCGGGAGAGTAAATTTCCACCAAAACACTAAGAAATTTTGAGATAAATCTCAAAGATTTTCTGTATAATACAAGGAAATTTCTGAGTTTGAAAAGTCAAACATTTGACAGAGAAAACTCAGAAATTTTAAGAGTAATCTCTGGATATTTCTAGAAAAACATGGAAATTTCTAAGTTTGAGAAGTTGAACATTTTTGACTTGGAAATCTTTTGATTTTGAAATGTCAAAAATTTTCTAATTTTCAAACAATTTCTTTCCTTGTTTATTCTAGGAAATTCCTGAGTTTCTTGGTAGAAATTTACTCCTTTTTCCCCTCTGTCTACAGTGGTCCTACTACACCATCGTACATGACAGCTACACCCTCTCTCAATGCTAGGATTTCATGTATCAAGACATGATAAAAATTATCTGGTTGTAAAATGATTTAAGTTTAGACTGTACAGAATCACACATTATTTATTAAATAGAAATGTAACCAAAATGGAAATGCTGTATTTGAGTAGACCTTTGCTGTTTTTCTAGGACTTAAAGGGGAACCGCTGCTGATTAAATGCACTTCCTTTACTGATAATCAGTGTGAGCGTACACATTGGTATGTAAACCTATGCATAAAGTCAATGGCAAATACCTAAAGAAGAGAATTGTTGTTGCCCAGCAAATTGGGAAGGGCTGTAAGTCATTTGTTTCTTTAAGTTTTTAATTCTACAGTGATAACTGAATGTTTAAGAATGATGCCAATCTTGGAATTATAGGCAAGAATCACTGAGAGAAGAACCAGAAGGGCTGATAGATCCAGAGTCGAGAACTGATGTTGATGGGGAGCAGGGTGGAGTTGGATCAGTGAGGATAGGGCTGGCCGACAAAATGATAACAATATCTTTTGCGATAGAATTTTAGCTTTAACTTGAGTGATGAAGTCTAAATTAACTAAAATGTTAATGAAAACTTAAAAGCTCATTTTACTACAAAGTCTAACTATAGAAAAATTAGCTACCCATAATCTACTCTGTGGATATAAGTAGAAAATGTTACAGATAGAATTTTGATAAATTCACTGAACTCTAATCCAGAGCCGCATGGCATTCTGGGAGCTGTAGGCAGAGAAAAGTCTTTAGTCTCTCAGCCTCTCATGAGCAAAATTTACCAAATTTTAGGGACATAAAAACAACTTGAAAAGCTGAAATATGTTGGAGGTTGACTTATTGTAGTTTAAAATATCATTGCCAATGTATTTTGCATTAAACAAACAATTAGTTGATATTTGGACATCTAAAGACCTTGAACTTGATAGCTGTCTCAAAGTCTCCATTATTCTAAAAACTTCCATGTTTTAAAAATACAACATATATCTATGATCAAAACCATTGGTTTAATTTTACAAATGTTTTGTTTTATGGTGCAACAAAACAAATTGTCAAAAAAATCCACAATAGTCGTTATTTTCATGTGCTTGTCCTTCCTCCTCCTCTCTTTTGCATACGATGCATGTCACCTGGTAGGACAATTCAAGCAGCCACTTTAGGGAAAGTCGAATGGAGCTCAGGTTCAAGACCCCAGCCGAGACCTGCATTCAAAGTGGGGAGGAACAGACACTTCCCTGGACGACTAATTGAAGGTCCTTTAAAATTCCCACAGAGGACCAATCATGGTTTTCATCTGGGGCTATGCAGGGCCGAGAGGGGCCAGTGGGGGCCTCTCACATAGAGGAAAGAGACAAGGAGATGTGGATCAGCTCTAAGACCTCAAGTATAATAAATCAGACCTAGAATAGATTTAAATGTAAATTGAATCTAGCAGGATTTATGAAAATATTTCTTAAAGTGCTCTTTATCTTATTCATCCCGAGTTCATCTCTAGAACTAGTACTTCTAGAAGTGTTTAAATTGCTTACTAAACAACACTATGTCCTTTTTTACCACTTTTATGGAGTTTAGACTTAATCTTCCCTTTTATGTTGAAGACCTTCTAAAAACAGTTTGCAAACAGTATGCTTGATTGCTGACATCTAGTTTTATATAATAATCTTTCATCCTGATTTAAATAATACACTCTATTGTCAAAAAGCATTTGCTCACCCATCCAGATGATCAGAATCAGGTGTTCCGATCACTTCAATGGCCAGAGGTGTATAAAATGAAGCACACAGGCATGACTGATTTTACAAATCTTTTTGAAAGAATGGTTTGTCCTCAGGATCTCAGTGAATTTCAGAGGAACTATGATGCAACAAATCCAGTCATGAAATTTTCTCACTCCTAAATATTCCAAAGACAACTGTCAGCTGTATTGTAAGTGTTTTAGAATGACAGCAACTCAGTCCTGAAGTGGTAGGTCACGAAAACTGACAGAGCAGGGTCAGTTTCCACTAGGCGCTGAAGCGCCTAGTGGAAAGAGGTCGCCAACTTTCTCCAGAGTCAGTCACTACAGCCCTCCAAACTTCATGTGGTCTTCAGATTAGCTCAACAGTGCACAGAGAGCTGGAGGAGCAGCTGCATCCAAGCCATACATCACCCAGTGCAATGCAAAGCACCGTATACATCTGACCTCTTGGTCCATGCAAACCACAGTGGGTGTTCAGACCAGAGTCGGTTAATTGTTTAGAATTTAAGTGCAATTGTTTGATTTCATTGTTTATGTATAGTTATTGTAGCCACATTCAGTGGTTTCTGTCATTCCAGAGAAGAAGCTACATCTGTTAATCTGCATGGTGTGGATTCTTTGTTTAGCTGGTTTGGATTGAATGTTAGTTCAACCAAAAGAAATGTAAATGTAATTGAATATGGCATTATCATTTTAAAAATTGACAGGTAAAAAAAGATTATGATCGTATTTTGACAGATGAAGTGTAGCCCAACCTCTGCTTTGAAAAGACATTTGCTCTCTTCATTCCAATCCAGTTGTGCTTTTTAGAATTTACATTGTTCCTCTGGTTTGCTGGATGCCGGTGTGGCTCATTAAAATCCTACCCACTGGTCCACTGTTTGAGCCTCAGTTGCCAAGTTGGCCTATTATAAGCAACTTCTGGCTTGTTCTTCTGTTAACTGGCCTGAACACATCGATCCTTTTTGGTTGCTTGCTCAGAAAGTTTCGTTACTTATTTAGTGTCATGCCTCTGTCCACCAAACAAAGACTCCTAATTTGGATGGTTGTGGCATCAATCAACAACTGCAGGAAGGAAGAGGCATGAGAAAAATATCTAAACGCCAAAATCAACTTTACAGTTGCTCTGTGAATGTTCAGGGAGCTGAAAGTATTCAATGGAGCGGCTGAGATTGTTTTCCCATGTTGTTTTTGCCTGGATAACCATGGATTCTCCTTATTCAAGTTGTGCTAATTTGTCTGTGGAAGTTTGTCCTCCCTTCTGATATATTTGTTTATTTGATGAAATTGCAGACTTTGCTAAATTCATGCTGCATAATTTATACACCACTAATCATAAACATTTCCTCTTACACTGGAGGAGACTTAAAAGAGTACAAAAGTCTATTTGTTTACCAGTTTGGGTTTATTTTTCAAAAGGATAATGGCAAAATGACAGGTTTGGTTAGCATCCTTGTCTATTTGTTGCCAACTGCCTAGCATCCTATGACCATTTTTACAGTGACATCAACTACATAAAAGCAATATTAGGTGACCAACTGTATGTTTTAGACGAGCTTTACAGGAGTTAATGCACACATACGTTGTTTTGATGTGTCATGTTGGAGTGGCTACTTAGCATAACCTGAGCATCTTTTATCGTAGTTGTTTTTCTGCTATTAGTACATAAAGTAGCAGGAATATGAGCATGATTGACAAGACTCTCCTCCTGCCTCTGATTGGTTGTTTTTGACGTGCATATCTGCAGACCGCAATAGTAGCACTGGGAAGAAGTGGAGGAGCTTAATTTGGATAATCTCTCATGCCATACTGTCACGACACAAAGACAGTTTTAACAAATATTGAAACAGATATTTTTTTTAAAAGGTACATACTGCAGCTTTAAGGAGACAGCCAAAACAGAACATGTTTGGTGCCACTTCACCCCACCTGTCGTCTACAGGCCTTCCTCAGCTGAACTGGGCCATCTGTGATCCACAACTATCCTTCCAGCTCCTCCCTCTGAATAAAATGTTGCACTGCATGGCAGTGAGGGGGCAGGCATGATGAGTGGATGGATGAAGCGTGTGCATGTGTGTGTTGCCATAGAGGGAGAAGGCGTGGGGGGGTTGTGTTGGGGGAGTGTTTCCCCAGCGGGACGCATTAACAAGCCCATCCAGTTAAATGTAGCCCCTGCATTACCTAATGTACCGGCCCTTCTCCAGCAGTGTAGGAGACAGCAGCATCCATTATTGATCAGATGGAGCTTTGCCTCTGAAGCTGGAAGCCTGTTGGAGAGAGAGAGGGATGGAGATGGAGATGGAGAGAGGGGGGCTAACAAATGGGGAGGAGGGCAGAGACGGAAAAGAGGAGAGAGATTTGTTGTGAAAGGGAAATAAGTCAAAAAGATGATTATGACATTGCTCTCTCGCATCGCTGTCTTCATCTCAAATCTTCCAACTTGCTGTCATCCTTAGTCATGTCTCCTTCCTCCTCCTCCTCCTCGTCCGTCCTTTTTCGATATCTGACTCTCCAAATCTCTCTTTCGTTTCATTTACGGTTTGTTGTCTTCAGTTCCATCTCGTGCCGAGTCCGTACCAGCTGACAGAAGCTTGGCGTCACTCGTCATGCGGATCAACGCAGCTCTGTTTTCCTATAATCATCCCCCACCTTGTCCAATAATCCAACCAGCCTCCGCTCCATCACTCCCTCTCCGGTGGGATCGGCTGGGGGTGGAATTTGAATTTCACAGAAAGTCATTGGAGATTTACTTTGGGTTTTTTTTTTTGCCGAGATGGGGAGTTTGAGGTTGCTACTTTTCCATCTATCTGCGTTGTTTGTGTTTCTGTCTTGTGATTTCTCTTTTCCCTGTGGATCTCAAAGCACACACAACCATTCAAGTCAAGAGCTGAAAATAAGCATCGGCCTAAGATGTTTGACTTTGCCATCAGCCACTGTGCTTTCAGCTCAGGGGTGTTGCTGGAATAGATCTGAATTCTGACTTCTGGCCATATCTGAATTACACTCAATAAGCTGTCTTCTCAGCCTCTGTGCTACACTAATCTCGGAGGCCTTACCCTTTTAAGTCTAATGCTGTGTGAGGTTTTCTTTTCATTTGCTTCTCTATATATTTTTATTTCTTACCTGCCCAATACAGAAAACCAGTCATGCCAAAGTAAAAGCCAAGCAGGTAGACTTCAAGTTCAGTTGAGCTGGCAGAATTGGTATTTTCATCCTGTGGAATTGATCAAGAGTATAATTTTTGACTTGTTTTCTTAGTCTGAAATCTTGATGGAACTTTGTTTTTTAGGGAATGTGTTTACCTCTTGAACAATTTTGCATTATATTTATACATTTCAAAGTATGTCAGTGGGATTTTGTGTCACTGATCAAGACAAAGTAGTGTCTTGAACTAAATAAAGAGATCAAGACAACACAAGAGAGAGTTCACCAAAATCTATCTTGAGAGATCACAGAGGATTTGGCACCTAGCTACATTTAAAATCTAAAAAGAAAAGCATGCATTTTATATTCAACCCTACTGAGTCAGTATTTTAGAGAAGCAACTCTCATTGTAGTAATAGTTGCAAGACTTTTGGGGTAACTGTTTTACCTTTGCAGATCTAGACACTGAAAGCTTTGCCACTTCATCTGGAAAATTGGACTGCAAAACACCAAAGGTTCAGGTATGGTGAGTGTCTGTGTACATACATTTTCCAGTTTTGCTACAGATTTAGGTAATTTGAGTTGATATCTAAAACATACTAGTCTTTGACTAGTATGTTTTAACACATGACTATTGTTTGATCTACACCAGTGATGTCCAAACTTTCAAACCCTTGAAAATTCATTAAATAAAAATTTGTTTGTAATTTCAATTTTTTTTTTTTTTTTTTTAGTTTTACCTGCTCAACAATAAACAAATATTTTATTAAATTTGTATATCAATAAAGAACATAGAAAGGCTTTGGACTGTTGCTTCATTAAGAGAAAAATATACAATTTCCAAATGTTTTGGTTCATCAATTGTTTAATTTTGCGGGACATTATTTTCTTTACCATTCTTGAATTGTGGTCAGGAGCCAAAGAAAATCATTTCAAGGGCCACTTTGGCCCCCAGGCCACACTCTGGACACCCCTGATCTAAACTACCCCGTTGCAGCTCTAGCTGCTACCGGGTAGCAGCTAGAGCTGCTACCCCGTTTATTATTTAAGTTTGACATATCATGAGCGGTTTGGATTGTTGTCCCATTAGGAGGATTGACAAGTTCTTCGCCCCATCCATCTATAAAAGTTCCGTGTCCATGTATTCTTTGTCATTCCTACATTATAGATCCCAACAACCATTTCCAAATGTAAATTATTGTGTATATTAATTGATCAGCCTCACTTCGTTTGCCTCTTTTATGTGGAAAAAGAAATCTTTAAATCTCTTTTTTGGCCCATTTCACCCCCCACCCTCTTGTTCTTACACTATTGATCTCTACTTGAAGTTGGATGATTATTGGAGCTGTTCCGCCTCAAAGAACAATTAATTGTGCATGTGATCAATGTTTATGCCTAAATCAATAAACACCTCGCTGCTTTTCTGTCTCTTTGAGTTTGTGTGTGTTGGTGTATGATGATAGGGTGTGTTTGAACTTGCTATTTTGTCACTGTTTGCATGCTTTTATTCAACATGCTTGAGGTGGGATTTAAAGATCCTTTGGGATGCATCCCTGCTCCAACACATCTGAATAAAATGAGCGGTTTATGAAAAACCTGCCAACATGTGAAGCAGGTGATTGAGGATTTCATTTGGGTGTGTGGACATTGGTGCTGGAGGACTGCTTTAATCTGATGCCTGTAGTGTGGGCATTGTTGTTATGCTCTCCGTTTGATGGAAAAAGTTCTCCAGGATCAAAAATCTGATTAAAACTGAACCTTTTTTTTTCTATTATTCTTAAATTTTCAGATCAAGAAGTTATTTATTAAGATGATTGTAGAGTATATTTTTTCTTTCCTGTGCGATACTGCATATTTTGGTATCAATACCAAGTAAACACAGGTACAGAATCACCAATATGAATATTGATACCGATATATGACACAATACTTTTTATTATTTAAGTTTGACATATCATCAAATTCTGACCTTCAAGTTTTTTTGTGGGGTTTTTTTCTTTAAATTATTTAGTTAAATTCTATAGGTCAAGTCTGGACAAAGGTTAAAGGTATTTACAAAATATTTTTGACAATATATTAACATGACAAACACAAAAATAGAATAACAAAAAGTTTGAGTCCAGTTTTTCCCTAAAACAAAATGCAAAAAAATTATTTGAAGTAAATCAAAAACAATTTTTTTAGAGAGATTTGAAAAACTACAGCACAAAAACAAAATAGAATTTTAAGAAAGATTTTAAAACTAAAGTATCAATTTTACAACACTAGTATTGAACCGATTCTGATATTGACTTGATCATATAATGATGAAAAGATAACATGGTGTAAACATATTTTTAGGAAGATGGATATTTGAAAAAGACAGAAATGACCTTAGCAGACAGGTCATGACATTAGATGGACAGTAATGAGTCCGGTAAATTGTGAAGTGAATAAAAGCGACCCGGTCTTTGTGAGATGTCTGTGGCGAGACGTGGGCCAGTGAAATATTAATGAGATATAACATTTTTGCAGTGAGGTAATTTTTTTTTTGCCTTTGTCCTTTCACTCAGAGTTCCAGTAGTTTGTGTTGTCACCTCTAAAAATGCACACACACACGCACACAGTGCTTCAGCTGGTCTAGACAGGACTGAGTCAAGTGTGTGAGCATGAAGAGGCCATTTGCAGGAAGGGAAATGAACACATTGTGGCACTCAGAGGGCATCTGAAGCCTTTCAGGGTGAGAGGTGCATGATTCAGCCTGAGGTGGCAGCTAAAGTGGGAAGGAAGAGTGTTTTTATTTTTTGTATTTTTTATGACAGGTCAAAAGTAAAGCTCTGACTTTCAGACTGTGTTGTGAATCTATGTGAGAGGTGACTGGCCTGTTTACTATTTTAGAATAAAATATTTCTGCCTCTCCTGTCTTTCTCCCATAGTTTCTAGATCTCTGTTAATATTACGCCCATGCTTATGTAAATGCCCTGAAGAAGGGGAGGATTTTAATAAACGAGCCGGACACGGTGCTTTTATTACTATCTAAGTTAGCTTACAAACATACACAACGATATCACCGTTGAAACAGCAGTATGTTAGCAACGGCGGTAACAAGGGAGCTAACAACAGAGCTAACAACGGAATTTAACATTCGGAGCGTCAAAATAAACTCGCAGCTTTCTGAGAGTTAAAAAACTCATTTACAATATACAGGTGTGTAAAAGGGAAGTATTTTAATAAAAGAACCGGACACGGTGCTTCGGCTCCAGCTATGATTATCTAAGGAGGAAGTTCCGCTGCTCTTTACTATACCTAGCGCAAGCGCTAGACTCCCCCTGCTGGTTGAATCTGACCACTGCTTCAGCCAAAATCAGACTGGGCAGCCACTGAAATAACCAAATTTCAATCCATCACACTTACTGGCACCTCATTTAAAAATGGGGGAAAAGGGTAAAAAAGATTCACACAGTAGTTTAATCTGATAAAAACAGAAAAACAACTTCATATTTATTTTACTTTGAGCTAATCCTGCAATTATTCTCTTAGGATTTATGTCAGAGGCCATAAAAATGTTGTTTTTGTATATGCTGAAGCATTTCTTTGTTGATTGAACCACATGTTTTGGCTCATTATCCATCTGAAAGTCTTGTTCAGAATTTCTAACTCCATGCATTCTAACATGGTATCTTGGGTCGTTGGAAATAGGCTCACAGCACTACAAAACCGCCACTAAATTGTACCATTGTATCCAAGAGAAAAATTTGATTAGAGTAGCCACCATT
This sequence comes from Girardinus metallicus, assembly GCA_903067095.1. Taxonomy (NCBI): domain Eukaryota; kingdom Metazoa; phylum Chordata; class Actinopteri; order Cyprinodontiformes; family Poeciliidae; genus Girardinus; species Girardinus metallicus. The sequence continues at coordinate 6,624 of CAEGAE010013361.1, read as the reverse complement.
CAAAACAAAAAAGACAGCACAGAGATAGTTTTAGGGAAAATATTGCAGAATTGAACAAGTTTGCAGAAAAATGCATAACTAGATATATTTAACTAAATATCTAGTTAAATATCTAGATATTTAATTAAAATATCAGTAGATATTTTAGTTAAAGAGGCAGAGACAGAAACAAATATCAGTAAGTTATTTATTTAAATGTTTGTGGCTGAAAATAACAGGAGAAAAAAACATTTAGTCTTTTTGCCTCAGTGTTTTTCTCGACTCATGTTTGGTAAGTTGCTGAATGCAGGGCTGCAAAGTGAGACTGAGTTATCAGTGAGGAGCTCAGGTGTCTGTTGGATGTGAAAAATATCATTTTTATTTATTTTGTAGATCAAACTGTTGCACTGATGTACAGAGTTGCTCAAGAAGAACAAAACTTGTTTTTAGATTTTATTGTAATTGGTCAAACTGCTGTATTGAGTTTAAAACTGCTGAGTCCCATTTTATGAGCTGTTTTTTTACTTCGGTTTTAGAAAGAGGCAGAACCTGTTCAATTGTCAGTCAACTTATATCAATGCATTTTGATCAATAATCAAATGTCTTTTGACCAATAAAATATATCAGAATCTGGTAGCCTGTGCGCTACCACAGTATTTAGCTTGCTAGTTGTGAGGCAAATGATAAAGTGAGTATTGATCCTGGAATGACAGTCATTATGCTACGGATCCATAACTTTAATGTGATTATTGGATTGTAAATAGTAACGTGTTAGAATACTTGTTACTGAAACAAGGGGTTAGATTAGAGTAATGTGTTACTGACATGTTGATGGCACAATTGTTTATGAGATTTCTGCTCAAGTTATTTACTGATCTGTCAGGTTTCCGATATGCGCCCCCCCCCATGCCAATGACAGACTTGTTCCTACGCCCTTGGCAGCTAGTGACATGCTACAGATTATACATGAACATGAATGAATTAGGTATAATTATAGTTTATACAGTGGAGATGATATCAGTTTTGTCCCCACTTCTGGCATTGCTTTCACTCCTTTTGTTAAAAATAATGCCTTCCTTCAAAATATAGATTTTTTTTCATCCATTCATAATAATAGTGGAGAATAAATCACTCTCCTTAAATAAACAGAAGCAAATTTGAATTTGCCTGAGGTTTTCTGTGTACAAATATCAATGGCTGAATGAGCCCAAAGTGTAGATTTTCTAAAAGAAGGGAGGAAAATGGAGGACGCCTCAGATGGAGAGATGAGGTTTAAGAAAAAAAGATTAGATCTAAAGAAGGAAAGAAAGAAAAGTGTTACGAGAAAGACAAAGAAAAGAGAGCGAAAGAGCACAAGGCCCAACACACTCCACTGAGAAGTCTGCAATCAATAATTCACGTCATCTGTCACTGTGCGCTCCACTGGACCTCTCAACAAACAGCACCCATAATTTAAGGCCTAAACATGCACGGATGCTAGGATGGCATATGCATACACACACACAGCAGAAAAGTGAATGCATGCATGGATTTGCATTAATGTACACACACACACGCATACACACACATGTTTTTGTCACTCATACAAAGTTGGCTGCAAGTGAGCAGGCGCCCAGGCTCTCAGTTCACCCGCGCAACCTCGGCGTGACTTCCTGCTAAAAGTGAAGCAGCAAAGGTCAAACATCAGCTCCGTGTCCCTCTCCTCACTTTTATATGCAGTGCTTCATATCCCAACCCAGCCTCCGTCTGCCTGACGCGACACTTCAGGAAGTGCGCTTCTCCCTGACCCGCCTTTTGTCTCTACTGGCGGCCATGTTAAATTTATGCAGTTTATGTCACTGTTAGGTAGAATCTGACAGTAAATATTTGATACGATTCCCCCCCCCTCTCTCTCTGGCTGTCTGAAATTCCCTCCAGCAAACGATTAGGCCTTGTGAGGGGCTGGGGGGGGCACAGCCATGTTAAATTTACAACGTTTGCTTGAGAAGGTAAAAATCTAACAAATAACAAATTCAATGCACAAGACAACTGTCACAAAATTATTACTTTTGCTATGACAAAAGTAGCCACTAGAGCTATCAGACCAGCTCCAGATATCGCTGCACATGCAGAATTACAACCAGAATAGTAAACATGTACAGTTTAAATCACATATAGATACTCTTTAAAAAACACATAACCTTTATTTTCTCACTGTCTGATATTAGATTGGATTAAACCTTTCCTGTTTTTTGTCACTCAAGATTACTGTGATAATTTCTATTTGCTGAACGCCAGAATGAGTTATTTTCTAAAAAATTCTTTTAAGCTTTCTTCCATCCATCCATCCATTTTCTGTTCACCCTTGTCCCTTAATGGGGTCAGGAGGGTTGCTGGTGCCTATCTCCAGCTACGTTCCGGGTGAGAGGCGGGGTCACCCTGGACAGGTCACCAGTCTGTCGCAGGGCACAAGCTTTCTTTAAATCACAAGTTGCTTAGTATTTGGTAGAATTACCTTCGAAACCACATGTCCTTGGCCAGATGTTTTGGGTGTCTACAGTTCAGCTGTTTTGCACTTGTCTGGAAGCTTATTATCGATTAGAGGAACATAATATTTGTCTGATGTTTGAAGTGTGGGACTTATCTGCATACATACACCAAGCCTAGTAAAGGACACATGGCAATAGAAGAATTTGGCCAGAAGCCAAAGGGCATTGATCTTGGAAGTTAAGAATGATTATATGCCACAACATGAAAAACATACTGGTAAACATAAAAAAATACTATTTTGAGGTTGACAAAGAAAAAATGTTTTCAAATATATCAAAAAGTAACTTTCACATTTTTGTTTTTCACAACAGTTCTTGGTCCTTCCACTTGACTTGACATGCTGTCCATTACAGCAGCCATTGTAACACTCAACTGAATCATCGGAAAACAGTTGGTAAATGACATCATTTGGTGAAAAGAGGATTGTTACTCAAAGAAGGAGACTTGTTTCAGAATCAGCAGATGACTTCACCAGCTGCAGCAATGTGCTGAATAGTTTATGAGAAGTTGAGTCGTTGCCTTTCAAACAGGACAACAAATGTCCAGACTACAAAATTTGTTAAGCTGCTGCATTTTGTTTAGTCTTTTTTTTTAGAACAGGTCAATACATCACGCTTTTAATAAGAAAACAGTATTTACTGAAGATAGAATGGAATTTTTAAATCAGCCAGGGAGACCCATTAAGACCCTAAATATAACAGATATATGCGTTAATATGAGCAGTGGAAACCACCTTGGCATGACACAGAAGCTAATATCTCACATATTTCTTATTTCTACTCCCCGGGCGTTACAGTCAGTCAGTGACAATAATAAATAAATGGTGGTCCAGGATTGGTTGCTTTGCAAGGCCCAGGGAGTATGTCAGTCAGCATAATGTCTTAGAATCTCATATAAACCCCTATATTATATCTATTTTAAAGTTTGAAAATAAAGGAAATAATAACACCTTTTCAGAAAGAGGATTTATCCATTCTCTTGAAAGGTAATTTGATGTTACTTATACTTTTAATTTCATTCTCTTGTGAAAATACAATGCAATTATTTTCTAAAAAATAAAAAAAAAAACTGCTAAAGCCGACATTTACTCTGTCTTTATTCAAAAGGAATCATTTGGTTCTGTTTAAATAACCAACTTTATTTTTGGTCTTTTTTATTTTTAGTCAATGAGCCATAGTGGAAAGTCCAAAGAGCCAGTTGTGGCTGCAGAGCCTCATGTTGAAGACCAACTTTTCTTGAGCAAAATAATATTGTCTCATCCGACTAACCACACGAAAGGACGAAAGGCCTTATGTCATTAGAATATTCAGGTATTAAAAGGTATATTTGAATTTTGACAAGGCTGTTCGAATGCAATCGTTCTTCGAGTAAGGTCAGACACACACAAGCTAAATGGAAAACATTTCAATTTCACACTTGATGTGTCCTTAAATATCTGTTCCCATATCCAACACGTGCACTGGAGAAAACTGTCAGTCACTCATCGCTGCACTTCTCCACAGATTACTGGATGTACAATCAATGGGACGATCTGCACAACACCTGAGCCAAAACTTTACCTTTAGAGGCTGTTTAGAAACATGTCCACAATGTAACGTTTTCATTCTCTCAACATGCCATGGTTTCAGTTTGGGATAAAGAAACTTGAACTTGCAATCATCTACTTAAAGAATAAGAGTGTTTCAGCTGCTGTTGACAGGAAGGTCCAATGAAATGTCTGATCATAAAATGAGAGGCGAGCGATATGAAAATGAAAATTCGTCGGTTTGAAGACAACAAAACAACATCTCCTCTGAGTGAGTCACAACAATTTTCTCCACCGTTTCATTTGAGGTTCCTGTGAAGTCCCGGACAGAAGATTTTACATTTGATGGTTTTGCTGACTTTAACCTCAGGTCATGTGGAAATAATCAAAACACTAAAACTTCTCCTTTCTGAAGGCACTGAACCATGGTTAGATTATGTTGTTTATTTTCTAGAAAGTCCCTCCACTTATGTTTAAATCTGATAAAACCAGAGCTGTGGTTTTCAGTGTGTTATGTGCAGCTTTTACCATTTTTACCAACAATTTAAAATTGTTCTTACACAAAGCTACCAAAACAAATACAATGATTGAATAAGCATCTGCTTTATTTTTCCAACCCTGATTTAAGTTTCTTAAATAATAACATTATCTTGAGCTCAGTTGTTGACCGTGGTTTCTTTGCAATGTTTCATAGTTCAGTATTAGTGTTTCCTAAGAGAGTGAAGAAAAAGAAGATCATAGATGTTGTCTTCTGGGGTAGAGCTAAGATGGTTTTCACTGCGCACATTAATGCACGTTAAGTTATGTTTGATGTTGGAACTATTAAAATAGTCAGCTACAGAAGCTTTTAGAATAGGTCTTAAGAATTTGTGCATGGATTTCTGGTATTTGCAAGTGGTTAGGGTCCCCAGCCCTGAATACTCGGGTTCCTCTGTAATTTGTTTTTGATTCCTACTGAAGGAGGCTTTTATGCATTTTTTTTCAAAGTGACTAAACCACAAATCAAGTTTTTTTCAGATAAATTGGTCAATAAGGGTGCTATCTCAATTTTCTGTGCAAATTTAGATTAGTTTTGTTTGTTTGTTTCAATTTGTTAATTTCTGCAGTATTTTACTCTCAGTGCTGCCCTCTTTGGGTTGAATGGTGGCTACCGCAGTTCAATGTTTCTATTGCTTTCAACAGTACAGGTTTACGTCACACTGCCCTGTTCGGGTATGAAACCATCTCGCTCAGACACACACCCCCAGCAGTGCACCAGTGGTTGGAATTACAAGCTCGAAGAGCATTGATCAAGAGTACTTTTTAGCTTTTAACAAATGTGATTAATTTGCAAGTGGACATTAAATTGAATGGGTTTCCTCTTTGCTGTTGACTGATGGTGACTTGGTGCAGGATGACCAAACAGTAAGACTGACTGTAGTGTGTAGGAAGCAGGAGGGGCTCAGACCAGGGTAACGGGGGTGAAGGATAAACGGTGCTTTCACATGTTGTCGCCATAAAAGTCTCAAACAACACAGAAAAAAGTTGATGGATTTGTCCCTAGTCATTCTTTTTGAACAAAACATAAATAAATAAAGTTATGAGAGAGGTCTGAAAAGTCACTAAATATAGCAACATAGTTGGTAAGTTGGCAACAGTGCATCTATTGTCCTGACTGGAGCTAACAGTTGGCCGGGCCCCTCAGTGTCTCTTGGTTCTGCGCACTTTGGTGGGATCTTTAAAAAATTATCTGGAGGATGGGTTTTGTTTTCACAGGGAGCATGATTGACAGCACTAAAACCCTCCTCTGTGATTTGATTGGTTGTTTGTAGTTAGCACTCGGAGCACTAGAAGAAGACTTGATTTTTTTTTCACAGACTATGAAAATGATTGAATACTGTCTCATAATATACACAATGTCACGACATAGTGACAGTTTCAAGAAATATGTAAAGAAATACATTTTATAAAAATACTTCAACTTTAACTCTTTGGTAGTAAGATAAAGTTGAATCTGCATTATCCTGCTTAGGTGCTAGACAGAAATGTTGATGTTTGATTTAATAGCATCTTGTCAAAGTATCTGCTTCGCTCCTGCAATTAAAGAGTAGCCGTCTGCATGGTGTTTTGTTTATAAAGGGCTTTTGACCAACTGACATGATACAATACAGTTGTGACTAATTTCCAACATAGCAATTTAAATATTTATTTAAATATCTATACAGAGGGGGGAAAAGTATTTAGTGAGTTACCAATTGTGCAAGTTTTCCCACTTAAAAAGATGAGAGGCCTGTAATTGACATTATAGGTAGACATCAACTATGAGAGACAAAATGAGAAAAAGAAATTCAGAAAATCACATTGTCTGATTTTTAAAGAATTTATTTGAAAATAAGGGTGGAAAATAAGTATTTGGTCACCAACAAACAAGCAAGATTTCTGGCTGTAGCTTCTTCCTTAAGAGGCTCCTCTGTCCTCCACTCATTACCTGTATCAATGGCACCTGTTTGAACTGGTTACCAGTATAAAAGACACCTGTCCACAACCTCAAACAGTCACACTCCAAGTTCCACTATGGTGAAGACCAAAGAGTGTCGAAGGACCAGAAACAG
>CAEGAE010013358.1:0-47336 GCA_903067095.1 Girardinus metallicus | reverse complement strand
ACGTCATCGTCGTATCAACGCATGCGCGATCTGATCTCCAAATGATGCCCCGCCTCTTCCGTGACATCACTCTCACATACAAACATTGAGTCCCTATCACACATACAAGAGGTGAGTCTATATTTTATTAGTTTATATGTGCAATCTTAGTCTTTTTTGTATGCGTGTGAGAAAAAAATACTGTGTGACATTTTAATAGTATATATGTGCAATTTTAATATTTTGTGTGTGTGTGAGTTTTTAGTACGGTGAGAGACAAAACATAGTTTTTGTCCTAAATGGCCCCTCATAGTCAAATCCCTTCGCTAACATGAACAAAAACGCTATAAATGGCTGCAAGGTGAGAGTTCCTCTATTAAACTGACTGAAGATGAAAACAGAAACACAAAGCTGGAGTATAGACATTTTTCCATAATAGCCTGCTCACAAATAGATAGGCTATTTGTTAGTCTGCCTCTTTATTATTACATTGAATTAATTTCAGATTCTTGTATAACTTTTCTTCAAGTTAAAGTGAGTTATTATTGTTACAGGTTAATTTTCTAAACTACAGAAAAGTAACTGTTAGAGAAGCTCAAATGTGAAAAATTGGACTGATGTTGATATGCAATAGTAACACTGCTGTTATGTTAGATTTACCAATGTTTTATTTTATCTTTCTTTTATCCGATTACCCGATTAATCGTAAGAATAATTGATAGATTACTCGATTACTAAAGTATTCGTTTACAACAGCCCTAGACTAATCTTGTGCATATCATATGTTAATGTTTATTTTGTATGAATGTTTTTGTATTTTATCAATTGGACCCCAGAAAGCTTAGTAACCACTTTGGTAGAAACTAATGAGGACGCTAATAACTAACAAAACAAACAAATAGGCACTTGGGACCCTGCAAAGACAAGCAAGTATAGAAAATGAATGGATATGTATCATAAAGGTCTATAATAACTAATATTAATACTGAGCAATCATTGACTTCTTTTAGACATGATTTTCTTCCATAAACTGAGCTGGTAAATACTGAAATATCAAATTTCCTATAACCTATCAAATTTCCTATTAACCACAAATATTAAAATAAATTGTCTTTTTCTTTTCTTTTTTTTTTATTAAGGTGGAGTTTAAAACATCCTAGAAAGGTAGAATTCCTTCTTCAAATTACATTAGTTTTATTAATAAGTGATAGATTTAACATGACTTTGATAACCAGTGAAGCTGGTTCAGTTATGGACATTAAAGTGGTTTAAAGTGGCTTAAAAGTCGCTGCACGTGCACAAGGAGCTCTGGCAATGTTCCCACTCTGTGGTTTTATGAATAAGTATGCCACACCATTACTGTGACCACTGTGTGGCTTCGGAAACACCCTGAGTTGTCACTGAGTGCCCCCAGGCATGAGATGGATTTCAGACATGTTCTCCTAACTGGCTTATCTTGGTTGCGCTGAAATCCTGTGGGACCACAAAGCTGTGAAAATCTCATGCCTTAAACAAAAACAGATGTCAGGTTGTTCCAGAACTCCTATCCTTCGTTTGAACATTTCCACTGAAATCCCCCTTCCCTCCATGTGTGTGAGGAAACCTCAGCCGCCACCGCCGCTGCCGCCCAGTGGGGACAGATGGTGGTGAGTGGAAATGGTGGCCAGACATCATCTCCGGCTGTGTGTCATCACCTCGCAGCCGCTGAGCAGGGGCCCGTCATGGCTGCAGGCCCGCACCCAACCTCTTCTCGCTCCAGGAGCCTCAACCGAATCAGTTCCCTGAAATTCTGCTTCTTCCCCTGTCAGCCACTGGCAGAATTAATCTCCTGCTGACATTTCGGAATAATGAGCCTGACAATCCTCATTCAGGCTCATTTTGTCATCGGTTCCTTCTCAGTTTAGGAGCCGGAGAAGGGGAAAGGTTCCAGAGTCGTGTTAGAGTAGGTGCCAAGTTCCTCCTAGTGACAAAGGAAGGATCTGAGGTATTTTAATTACTTTTCAGATGTTGAGTAGATTTGAGCTCTCTCTGGTGGCTAAAAGGTAGAACTACAAGTTATCTGACTCCAAAATTGAAAGTTTATGTGTGTATTTGGGCCTAAAATACACACTTTTCCTAGTGCTAAAATGTGATTGCTTGTGTGCCATTGCAGGAACTGGTGGAGTACCTGCGCAGCCATTCTCACAGTGCAGTATACGCCTCAGCCATGTCCCCTGCAATAACAGAGCAGGTCATGCGTGCCATGAAGTGCATCATGGGAATAGACGGAACCACAGAAGGTAAGAATATGAGAGTATTAGAGCTGTCTTTACCAGTGAATCATACCCACAGACCCCCAGAAGGAAGAATCAGTTTCTTACAAAAAAAAAAAATGCATTCACACTTCTTGGAATTTTTCACATTTGTTATGTTGAGACTATAAACTTCAATGTATTTCGCTGGGGCTTTGTGTCCAAGACCAACACAGAGTAGCACATACTAAATTGGAAGGAAATGGTTTTAAAGTGTGATTTTTCTTCTTTTTTTTAGGATTTCTGTTTTTTTTTTTTATGTCATTCTTCTTTTTAAAACAGCTTCAGCTCAGACAGATTGGATGGAGAACATCTCCGCACATCAATTGTCAGGTCTTCCTAAAGATTTGCAATAGGATTTAGGTTCAGACTTTGACTATAAGAAATAGGGTTTTAGGCCTATAGGCCTTTCTAACATGTTAAAATGTGTTGCTCTAAACTATTCTATTGTACATCTGGCTGTACATTTGGGGATATTGTCCTGCTTGGAGGTGAATCTACACCCAGTCTCAACCGATTTACAGCCTCTAGCAGGTTTTTCCAGGATCACTCTGGGTTTAGCTCCATCCATATTCCCTTTATCTCTGGCTAGCCTTCCTGTCTCTTCTGACAAACAGCGTAGATGATGCTGCTATCACCGTGTTTTACTATGAGAATTAGGTGTGTTTAGGGTTTTGTGGTGTAAGTCGTCGCCACAAAACCCTACGGAAAGAGCTACATCTTAGCTCTTTCCCTTTCATATGAAAACTACAATACTTGTTTAGCTTCCCTTCAAATGTAACTTTGTTGTCGTCACAATGCCATGAGGGAAGAAAATATGATATGAACAATTAATAGTTGCCCTACCATGGTTATCACACTTGAACAAGTTTTCAGTTGTGCTTTGCTGTTTCTTTTTCAAATGGCTTTCACCATGCTGCATGAGGTGCTCAAAGCTTGGGGATATTGTTTTGTAATCTAGCCATGCTTTAAACATCCTCAGCTTTCTGTCTGCTATGTTCCCTGTTCTTAATGATGCTGTTTATTATCTAATGTTCTCAAACAAACCTCTAAGACCTTCACAGAGCAGCTGGATTTAAGAACAGTGACCACACATGCATGACACACTTTATAGGTTTTTGTCTAAAAACATTTTAAAGCCACACTTTTTCTTCCATTTGTCAATACTGCATTATTTTGTGTCGGCCTGTGGTTGACAATCCTAATAAAAAACATTGAAGTTTTTTGGCTGCAACATGGAGAATGAGTCATGGTTTTTTTTTGTAAGGAACTGTAAATGTAAACCTTTCATCAATGTTGCTTGATATTTATTCAGCAAATCTTAGAGGGAAAGAAGAGTCTAGATACATACGGTTGTGTAATTTGGTTGTGAATTTGCATATTACCGAAAGAAAAGTATATTAGTAAATGTTTAGCTTTTTGGGGGCCCTCATACCTGTCCACATAGATCTCTCTTCTTCTTCTTCTGCACATTTGCAATTATGTGTTTTCTGTGCAAAAAACAGCAAGCCAGATCTGGAGGTCACTATCAGCATTAGCATTAGGAGTTGGACCTGCAGGAAAACATTAACAGCTGCTTTGTCATAAAATGTGGAAGCAATTACACGGGTCTGCCGTGGCAGGGAATGAGGGATCAGGCAGTCTATGAGCATTTTCATTTAAGTGTTGTGATGAATTCTGAAAAGTTGCTGCCTCAATTGAAATAGACACAAGAACAGGGAAGAGACTAGTTAAAGTAAGTACCTTTTATGTAGATGTTCTCTTGAAGAGGTATTAAAAGGAAGAAACACTGGCAGTAATGGTAAATGAGTGACATTTAAAGGGCCATGTGTCATGTAGGGAAAACAGGCAGTCATGACATAAACTGTGTGGGACATAAAAACAAAGAAGATAGAGTGCTGTAATGGGTTAATCGCTTTAACAACAAAAGCCGAGTAAGCTGTGGTTGAGGTATACTGTGGGTTCACACAAAGATGAGCAACTTTTATCTGGCTCTGAATCAGACATGCCTTCCCTCTGACATAGCTGTTGTGGAGAAATCAGTTTTGACCTGTCTTATTGAGGGGAGGGAGCACAGCGCTGCAGCTCCAGGGTCCAACACAGCCCCGGCTCCAGACCAGTTTAGCAGGGGGGGCATTGGCTTAATTGGGGGAGGAGGCAAAATGAATCTATGCATCAATAATAATATTACTCAAGTAAAAGAAAAAGATACAGTGCAGTAACCAGTACAAACCACTTTTGAACATAGATAATAAAATCCGTAGCCTATAGGCTACTTGTTAACTAGTTTAACATGCTGTATTGGTATTAGCTAGTCATCTTTTAGCTAACATTACCTGCATCCAACACCATTAATCAACTCAGTTGGTTGGTTTGGGGGGAAAAAAACTGTGCAAAGTTCTTTGTGTTTTGCTGGTTTGCTTCCATGATTGTAACACAAACTTGCAAAGCTCTGCACAGCATGTTTCCGTCACAGGTGTAAACCCAGCACGAGCGTCTTAGCGCTCATGTTGCGTTTAAAGGCGGCCTCGGGAAAACACGTCACGACTTGTTAACAGTGGATAACAGCTGAAAAAAGTGAAAGAGAGCACATATAGGGAAGTGCGAAAGTCCCTACTGTATCAAATCGACATAGGAGTAACAGAAAGTTGGCCACTCTGAGGTGAAAACAAGAAACAGCTTCCAGTCCAGGGGTCACGGCTGACTCTGGGTGGGCAATGTCCACCCATGCCGTCGGGCCTGGTCCAACATACAATGAAATACCTCCAATAGTTCTTCCTTCTCCTTCTTCTTCATCTTTCCGTTTCCTGTTAGGTTTTGCTTTAGTCATATGTTCTTATATGATTTCTGTGTCTTGCAGTAGGCTTTTGACCTCCCTGGCCTCTATCTTACCAGAGAGGAGCAATTTACAAAATGGGGCCCGTGCTTTTTGGCAGATGTCCGAACGCTATGTTTTCTCTCTCTCCTCTCCACCCCTCTCTCTTTCTCTCTTGTTTTGCTGAGATAAGGGGATTTAAAGTGCTCTCTTACATCTCTTTAAAAGAACTGCCAATCTGTTCCCAGGTAATCAGAGGGAAACAGAGCTGGGATCCAAGGCCGGCTCATGCCAAGCCCCGCTGCAGCCACAGAGCAGCAGGCTCCCCAGCGATTCACATTGTTCAGGAACACCGGGGGGGGGGGATCAGCAGAGCAGACCGCCTCAGCTTCCTTTGATGTGATTTCTAATATAGTCATCTTGAAATCCTGTGCATGTGATACTTACGCATTGTTTAGATTCAGTCTCAGTCATGGCTAAGCTCCATTGGCAGTCAATAATTTTGTGCGAAATCCATCATAACTAATTTGTGAGCCCTCATTCTGGCAACAAGCGTGTGTGTAAACCCTGCTGTGAGGCAGACAAAACTGAACCATCTGCTGCTGCTGCAGCCCAGTTGTGATGGTGGACAAAGTTATGGGGAAGGGTACAGGGTTCACAAACAGTATAAAACAGTGTGGAACTCAATTTCAGTGTTTTCCAGGTTTGGATGAATGTGGGAATAAAAAAAAAAAATGCTGAAAAAATATTAATATTTTCAGACTTTCTTCCCGATGCTACTAACTGTGTCGTTCCTTATCTTTCTTTTCCTTTTCTCTGACAATTCATCGTGTTTTCACTTCCTCCAACCCTCAAGTTCCTCCTTCATCCCTCTTCCTCGTCTTACTCCTTGTGCCACTTTCTTTTTTTCCTCAGGTCATTCCTTTTTTTTATTTTATGTACTTCACTTATATCTTTTTTTTACCATCATTCCTCAGTCCTATCCTTCCTTACTGTCCTTTGTTGCAAGCTTCCTTCATTCGTCTCTTGTTTCCTTCCTTCCCTTTGAGTTTTGTCTCGTTTTTTCCTGCCTTGTTTCCTTCTGTCCTCGTGTCCCACTTCCTCTATGTTTGTTGCTTCTTTGTGTCCAACCTGATTTTCGCGTTTGTTTCTTCCTTCCTTGTGTTTTTCATTGGAGCTGCAGAACTTTGGGGCAGCTGCCACTGCAAGGAAGACACACTTAAAGCTGTTCCCCACTGGGGAAACTGGAAGTATTCAAGGAAAAAAATCACTGAGTTGTTGCATTACTCATGTACATCTGGTGATGTCCTTGTTTTAATTGGAGGCATCAGACGGGTCCGCCAGTTGGCAGAAAACACCAGATACTTCAGGGCCAAGCTGAAGGATATGGGCTTCATCATCTATGGTGATGATGACTCCCCTGTGGTTCCAGTGCTGCTCTACATGCCAGGCAAAGTGGTGTAAGTACACCTAAACTCTCACCTACACACTTAAAATCTGGTTATTCACAGAGTTCAACATTTAATCTAAAGCAAAGATTAAACTTGAAAACTGTCTGCTGCTTCAATAATTACTTAACAGTTCTTTTGTGATCTTCATATTAAGTAACGATTTGTGATTCATTGTGCAGCTCTAGCATGCTGTGAATGTGTAACTGCTCTTTGCAAAACTGAAATGGCACACACATTTCTTCTATGTGATGCAACTCTACATACCAGTATATTATGAGACTGGTATTATTGTTATTAATACCTAAACGGTTACCACTTTGTTATCGCTACCTAGTGCCTTTGCTCGCGAAATGCTGAAGAGGAAAATAGGAGTTGTAGTGGTTGGCTTTCCCGCTACCCCGATCACAGAAGCCCGAGCTCGTTTCTGTTTGTCTGCTTCGCACACCAGAGAGATACTGGACGAGGTAAACACAGAGAAATCCACCAACAGTGCCTTAAACAGTGAATAAAGGTTTAGTAAATGTTCTGAAACTTTGTTTTCTTCAGGTGCTGCAACAGATGAACGAAGTAGGAAACCTTCTCTGCCTGAAGTTTTCACGGAGGAAACGCTCCGCTTTTCCTGACGCCTGCAAAGGAGAAAACACTGAGGCGGACGGCTGATGTGACGCATCGCACCTTGACTTCACAGCGTCGAAACTAAGTGTCTCTCCCGCTGCAGACTCATTAACACGTATTTTAGGGTAACACCCATAATCTATGCACAGAAGAGGGGACAAATGTTTGGCAGCTGCTTTTTAGATGTTGTTGCAAGCCACTGATTCAGCAGAAGAGCTGTTTTTACTCCTTTGAATTAAATTTATTTGTTAACACGTTTATTTTTCAGCACATTCAGAAAATCACTGCAGAAGCATGGCAGGGACCAGTTTAACTTAAAGGAATGTGGAAAATATTCTGTTAGCATTTGTCCACATACCAGGCTCTAAGATCAGTTTATTTGGAGAATTAGGAAAGTTTTAAAACATATTTAAACAACTATGTCATTATATGAATGTTTGAAACTTTTTCTCTTAATGTATTTTTTATTGAATATATTTTGTTCCTTAAATTATTGTCAAATTTAAAAATGCTGTCACTGATAATTATTCAAGAATAAACTATTTTACTTAGTATTTATTTTGTGTTATTTTAAGCAACACAATAATTTTTTAAAAGGGATCATAGCTGATGCTAGTAAATTCACTACGATCCATGTTTACAGTGAGATGTCAAAAAAGTATGAAAAGAAAAAAAGCAAGTAAGCTTAAAGTTGTTGTAAAGATGTTTAGTTTGAAACGTCAAACTTGGGTATTGGGATATAACACAACAGCTAACCAAGAAGAAAGTAATGAAAACAAAGTGTGCAGCTCTAATCTAAGTTCATAAGGTGAAGATTTATATTAATTTATGTAGTGAGAAAGAGAACATTGGTTGAAATGTTTGTAGATTAAAAACCTAACTAATTGGAACGCCACCCATTTTCTAAGGTAGATAGTACCTTATCCCTAAAAGTACTTTGTGGCATTTTTGTCACTTTTGTGACAAAATTGTGATTTTAAAATCTTAACAGGTGTTGCAGTTTCTGCACCAGTTCTGACCGCCAATATTTCTCTGACATACCTATTGTTTTGAGCACTCCCTTGTATCACCAGAATGCTTTGTATAAGCAAATTATACAACAACTTTGTATAACATAATAATAGTGGATAGAAGCAGCTGAAAGTCTGCTTTCCACAGAGCTGCCCATGTGTTTAGTTATGAGCTTTTGCTTCACTACAGCTTTGAAGCTGTAGAAACATTATTTTTGGACACGTCTCATCATTTAAAGTTTGTCTACGGTTAGTTTTCTCCCAGCAGTATGTCTTCTGGCTGTAAAAAGTAACTTCAGGGCTACACATGTAGTAGATTCAGGGAAGTTAAGAAACTTCAGCAGCTGCAGTCAAATGCCCCCTCGTTCCTTGGGCACACTTCCCTTTAGAAACGAAGATAAAGCATGTTGCTGCTGCTGTTAATTTTCACTGGTACACATGAAAAAAGAACATTTGAAGAGAGTGTTTATTAATTGCAATTAATATTGCGGTTTCAGACAACATGCCATTTTCCATAGTGTGTTTCTGATTTAGATGGGCATAACTTCAAATGCTCTGTTTATGTTAGAACCAGGTGTTAATTGCAATTTATAGGTGTTTTATACTTTCAAAGTTTGAAGGTTTTCTGGCTCTAAATGTGAATGTTAGGCCATATATTGTTACTGTTTGGCCGCTAAGTTATTTTCCCTGCCGATTTCTTTATTTTTGAAAAGAAAAAGTAGCCGTTGGAAGCTTGGTGAATCATAAAGTTGATTAATTATCCACCTGACATGTGTGTTGAAGCCCTGAGCCTCCTTGCAGTAGCTTTTAAAACATCCTAATCCATGATTATTTTCAGTACTCACAACCGTACTGAAGTGTTGTTTTAAAAAGTCTCAGCATGACACAACTTTCGTCTCCACTCTAAATTATAGTCCTGCTGCAAATAATATATCAGGTTGCAATTACCTCTTTGACATATAGTCGAATCCCAGCGAATAAAAAAGGTGTTGCGGCATGTTTTGTGGTGAGACTGCATATATTCGCCGAATCCAAACAGTTTAATTGTCGGCGTTTTAAAGACCACTGTGCTCATGCACATGCAGGCTGCTCAAACAGTTGCGAAGGTAAGCATGCAGAGTATGCGGCACCTGGGCCAACAGAAACCTAACCTACCAATTAGTGCTGAACCCTGAATTCTCGTGGCATGGGGTAATCATTTGATTAAGACAGGAAGGATTATAAATGGATGATATATGTGTGTTTTCACAATGTGTCAGGCTGGGTCTTGTTTTGCTTCAGAAAGAGACACTGTGCTCTTATCTCCATAAACAACATAATAATGTTTTACAATTTCGCATAAAGATACGATGTGGAGCTTTCAGGATAGCATTATAGAACTACTTTAAACGTGGAAGGAATTTAAAAAAAGACAAACAGGGACGAAAGAAACTCTGCTCTTTGCTCGATCACTTTGTTCTGTAAGTCAATACTTCACATCTGGCTCCTGCAGCCAGAAACAATAAGGAACAGCTTCTTTAATCATCAAATCTGTGACGCCAGGGTAATGCACCGTTCCATCGAGATCTGGGGGAGAAGCTGAAAGGTGGCCTGATATGAAGCATTAGGATGCACTAATGTCTTCCGGATGGGTGCCATTAAGCTTCTCAAAGTTTTGTATTCGAAGAGGAAATGTAAGAATTTTAGCTCAAAGGGAATATATTTGTGGATTTTTGTTTCAGGCGCTTTTCAGACAGCTCAAAATGTTCGACATATAACCTTGAACTTGAAATAAAAAAGGATAGCATTACATAACACACCCCATACTTTCCCTGAACTTGGAGGTTTCCATTCCAGAACTTATAGAAAATGTTTAGGGAACATACTTGATACATTTCAAAACTTACTTTCAGAACTTGAAACTTTCATAAGACTTATTACTGTCCTTGAACCTACCAGATACTTTCCTCAAACTTGGAGGTTATTTGTCATGTACGTTTATTCAGTTTACCAATTACTTTACCAGAAATGACCAGGTATTTTCTTGGATAGGGTATAAGTATAGGGTACTTCCCAGAACTTTAGTAATCAATGGTTTCCAGGAAATTCAATTTAAAATACATTGTAAGTTTGAGAAAAGCATCTGGTTGGCTCTGTGAAAGTAATCAGTAACATCCATGAAAGTATTGATGAGCACCTGAAAGAAACATCTGCGTTCTGAGAAAATAACCACTAAGTTACAGGAATATACCTGACAAGTAAAGACCTTTAAGTTTTTGGAAAGTACCTTGTAAATTCCAGGAATTAATCCAGTAAAGTCTAATAAAATTTCCAAGACACTAAAAGTTTTAAAAAGTAATCTCCAAGTTCAAGGAAAGGCACTTTCAAGTTTTGCAAAAGTATTAGCTGTAACTTATGTAATACTATCAGACACTCTCAGCTCAAACTATTTATCATTAGAAGAAAATTATTTTTATGTGATTACACAGCTACCTAAAACACTATATTACATTACATCACTGGTTTTGCCTTCCCTTTTTTTATATGTTCAACAAGATTTACATTTGTAACAATTAAATGAACTTTTTACCTCTGAGGAAAGAGCTCCCAGCTGGTACTCAACCAAAATGACAGGTAATGCCAAGGCAACAAGTTTCAGCAACAGCAGAAGAGCGGCACATGGTTTGTCCTGACATTAAAACATCAGCTAAGCCACACTACGGGTGTCAAGGCCTGCCTGCACCAGCCTCTTTTGAACTTCACATCCAAATTCACTGCACTTATTGCAATGGCATGTAGCTGCTGTTCTGAAGGGGGATCCTCTGCTACGCCTTTGATGTCCACCACTGTGTCCAAGGCAGGCGAACCTGCTCTCTGTTTTCCATTTAGTCTAATATTTTTCTACTGTGGGAGAGTTTTGAAGTGAAGCAGTCAAAAGGACACATTTGCATGTTTTGGACATCTGTTCTCTGCTTCAAGAATTAAAGATCTAAATCTGGAAACTCTAAACTATGATATGGATTGAAAAGATGGCATGATCAAACACAATAAAGTGATGCGATAAAAGATTCATGCTTTTATTTTACTTTATTCTTTTTCGTTTTCAAAATAAGGAGCTATTTCTGAGTATTATCATGGTTTGTTGTTCTTGTTCTCTATCTAATAGTTCAAAACATGACATACAATAAAGAGTAAGTTATTTTAATCGTGAAAATGTATGTGTATTTATTCACATATTAATATGTTTGCAGGGTCCCCATTCATTCTGGAAAAGCGTTTCAAATAAATATGGAAAAAGAAAATGGAGAATGGACAAATAATTATATTACTGTACTTCATTGCATATCCCATGTATAACAATTGTATCAGTACATCCATTCAATCATCCTCACTGCATCTGATATTCCATCCATATACGTACTTGTCCGTCCATCCATCTGCCTATCTATTCAACAACTTATTATTTATTATTTATTTGTGTTTGTCCATTTGTCCATTCGTCGTCCTATTCATCTGCTTATTTTATCAATCCATGCATCCATGTTTCAGTTGATCCATCCTCATATTTTGTCCATTCGTGCTTGTTTATCTGTCATTCTATTCATCCATCCGTCCGGGGCCGTTTTTCTGCAGGACCGCCCCTGTATGTTTTGCTGCCAGGAGTTTTGTTCCACCTCTCGTATCTCATGGTGAATAAGTTCAGGGAAATGGTTTATAGTGCGTCTTCCTCTCCGTGCAGGGTCAGTGAACTGAGGCAGCAGCATCCCTGCTAGGTGCATGCTTTAACACGGTGGGCTGTCCTTTGAAGGGGACAATAACGCTCTCGCACCGGCTAGAGTCACATCACGCACCATTTGTCCAGCTTAAGCGAAGTGTCACCGCTGTCTTCCGCTGCAGCTGCGCACGCGTTAAGTTGAGGTGCGGACCTCCTGGTGCGATCTTAGATGCGCCCACAGGTCCTTTGATTTGGCCCAATAAATTTCAGCTAAGGTGCATAGGGAATAATATTTCACCATGCAAATTTACAGAAAGTGGCGCTTAAAAGCGCATTTTGGTCATTTTAATTCTAGGACTGAAAAAGCAAATCGGAGTGGGCGAGCGCTCCTCTTGATCTTTCACCAGAATAAGTGGAAATTAAAGCCAGCTGCACCTCAGTTTGATGAGGAGGGTTCAAAGGGATGAAAGAGTTAATCAGAGGGGAGGGCGCGGGCACATGGAGGGAGGTGTGTGTGTGTGTGGGGGGGTGCCTCGGTATAAAACCAGCTCCAGATCGCACAACAACACCAGCGTGCGTCTGCCCCATTTCCTCCCGCAGGTTTCTTCAACTCTGTGAGGTTAATGCTGACCCTGACTTGGAAGATCTCTCGTCTTTCCTCGGTCCTACCTGTGCCGTTAGTCCAAAGGTATTCTCGCTGGACTATGCCGCGCAGAATGCGAACTGTGCAGAAAGTTGCACAAAGCGGATGAAGTGGGGAGGTGAGGAAAACCTGTGGCAGGAGGTTGAAAATGCGGCGGGGAAACGCAGCTGCGAGTTTTCTGAGTTTGGAGATATGACAAGAGCGGAAAGTACTAATGCTCCATGCTGGATCAGCACCACAGCTACTCACTGGCTGGAGTAGTCTCTGAACTCAGCCGAGTGTTTACTCATTCAGCCTAAATAAGATTATATGGTTAGAAAGCCAAGGAGAATTGGTTTAGAAAAAAAACTGGATCCAATTTTATCTCCAGTTCCTCGTATTCTCTGACTGCTTGTCTACCTTTTCGATCGGTTTCCTCTCCGGTTTTTTTGTTTTGTTTTATTTTTCGCCCTTTCTTTTTCTTTTTCTTTTCTTTTTTTTTTTTTTTTTTTCTTTTGCACCTCTGATTCCCGAAGTGGCTCCGAAGTGGTGTTGCGGCTCCTCGTCCCCGGCGGATCCGGAGATCGGAGTCTCTGCACCGGTGGGAGTCGGAGGCGGAGCTGGAGCTCCGGCCACACCGCGGGCTCCAAAGAGCGGCCGCGTCAAGAGGATGGTGCGGCTGGCGGCAGAACTCCTGCTGCTGCTGGGACTTCTCCTGCTTACCTTACACATCACGGTGCTGCGGAGCAACCCGCTGCCTCAAGGAAATGCTACTGTGAGCCTGGATCAGGATACAACACTTACCGGGGTGAGTAAAGAAACCTGCTGCCACGAAGGAGAAACTTGATGTAATGTAGGTGAGCCGACCCAAGTCTACAGGGGGCTTTGACCCCTGTAGACCACTGGACTTGATTTGGGGGTCTTGCAACTGTTGGACTGCCCATGCTTGATCTTTTTTTTCAGTAGGCTCACCATGCCAGTTTTCGGTGGAGCACATCCTCTAAATGCAGGACCATGAAAAGTTTTTTGCCTTTCTGCATTCTGGTCATAAAAGTTTTAGATTGTCAGTCGTTAGTATCAGACAAGGGTTCAGTTTTCAAATGATGAAATTAGTAGCTTTGCCACCCTTGACTGCAACATCTGTTACGAAGCCTTTGTGACACCTGGCAGTGAGTCTTTGACATCACTGGAGGAACAGATCTCTTAATTAACTGACGTTAACGAACCCACTCCAAAATCTGTTTCTTCTATTTTTTATTTTATTTTTTTCCTGAACTTGCTGGTGTGGTTTGGACAAGTGTCCAGCTGCATAACCCGCTGTTGCTGGAGTTTTCAGGTCACAAACTGGTGATCAGACTTTGTCCCTTGGGATTCATCGCAAGCAATAGTAACAGTTTAAAGAAAAAAAGTAATCCAGATTCTGACAGCTGCAAAATAGCCCCACACCATCACACTTCCACTACTGTGTTTTGCTGTCAGTATGTTTTTTTAATGTTGTTTTGAGTTCTTGACTTATTTCTGGATGGATTTTGGCCTTGTGCCTTTACTTCAGGGAAGGTTCACCACACTTCCATGATTTCTCAATTGGGGGATAATGACTTCCCTCTAGTGTTCACTGGAATCCCAAATCCTTCAGCATGGCTTTGTAAGCTTTTCCAGACAGATGGAAATCAGTATTTTTCATTCTTACCTGTACTTGAATTTTTTTGATCAGGGTGTGACTTTTTTTTTTTTGTTTGTTTGTTTGCTTTTTTTTTTGTTAGATCTGCTACTCTACTTCCTGTTGTTGGACAGGTTCTATTTAGGTGATTTTTTTATTGTACATGTCTGGTAGTAAAACTGCTATGGAGTGGCTAATAAAATTAAACTCTGTGATCCAAAAAATATAGTTAGTCACAATAAATTAATTGTCAAATAATGATTTTATTATCTGACTGCTACATTTTAGGGCCAAGTACGCTTGCATAGCTTTTTTCCTTAACTTAGATAATTACTCAAAAAACTGCATCTTTAACTCTGGGAACATTTTTGTGACTTAAAAAAAACTAATATCTCAAGATGTAGTTCAGAAAACGCATATCAAAGATAATCTGAGTATATGATAAATTATGATTTATTAAACTTCAAAGACTTCTCTTAATGTTTACAACTGATGCATTTGTCAAATAATTTCAATAAATAAGAAAAATTGTTATTCACCACTCAAACTGCCTGAGGCAATTTAATAATAGTCGTTATTTCTAAAGACCTCAGAAGTTTTGAGTTCTCATTTGAGTCAGAATCTAAGTGCTCTTTGGGGCCCTCTAGTGGCTTTTATTATTATTTTTTATTTATTAACCCTGATTCCACCAGGAAAATCCCAATGAGATCAAAAATATTTGTTTCAAGAGAATCCTTGCCAAAGAAGAGAGTCCGGGCCTGGTGACTTTGACCAGCCGCTTAGTTTGCTTATGCTTCTGGCTGGCTCTGTTAGGTTAATTAAAGCCTTCACTTACTGAAGAAGGCTCTTGGGAGTCTCTGGGGATTGGTGCATTCTCCCAAAAGGGAACCCCCAGGAATGATGGTGTGCCAGGAGAGGGGTAGAAAATGATCCGGGGTCAGAGATCAGCACCTTTGCCCCACAACAGACACACCTCCTATTGTCGGGGAGTTAAATGCTAGCTGCAGGCACTTCTGTCATCAAGGGCTCATCACTGTCATCCAAACCCTTACTTGATAAGGCAGAGGATCAGGCCTGAGCCCCTGATGGTGCCCCATTTCCTGTTAAGATTCCCTGATGTGTGTTTGGAGAGCACTTTGTCATAAACCAAAGCTCCACCTTGTTTGGATTTCAGGCAAGGAAAATTGTGTTTGTTGTTGTGTTTGCTATTTATACAAGAACCAATTAAGGTGCCATGCTGGAAAATATAGGAACAGAGGTAAAGGAAATGTCATTACAAACAGGAATGGTTAAATGATTAACAAGAACATTTAATGAGATGAATTTATTGAAATTGAAATAAATAGAAAATGATGTCGCTTCACTGATATGTACCCCTGACATATCAGGGGTACATATCAGTGTTGCAGTGTTGCAGGAAAATAATGTTAAAACCTAAAAACATTACAACACTCTACCTGGATATAAAAGCATGCAAAAGTTTTGCTGTGTCCTGTTTTGACAGGAAACCCCCTGTTCTGGCAATGTTTATGAGATGGTAGTGGGATTATTTAGTCATGGTTTTTATGTGGATGTTAAAATTTCCATTTGAGTCAAACAGCTAAGTTACTAGCAAGAGGTGTTGTGTTTATTTTTGCTTTTTTGCCTCAGTGAATGCTGATCTCTAGCACTCAGTGAGGTTTCTAACTTTTCTGTATCAAACTACAGCAGAGGTGTCTGAACCTTCTGCTATACAGGAGCCAAAACTGCCAATTTCAAAGCAGCGCTGGGCCACAAAATTACTTTCTTAATATGTATTAAAAGACAAAAAACTTAGCAATGAGTCAACAATTAACTAAATAGAAAATATTTTAACAAAACAACGAAAGAGGTGTAATATTTTATTTTAAAATTAAAAATTTCTACATGTGTGGTGTTAGTATGAACAGGATATGTTACTTGTTTTGCAAAAACAAAAACCACCCACTTCTGCTTTTGAGCAAAAACCACTGGATATTTGTGGCTCCATTTACTATTGAAGATGCATTAAAAGCATAAAATGTGAGTAAGAAATGAGGAGCAAATTTTTTAGGAATACTGTATTTTACATCCTTTTTAAAATGTGAAATATCACCTTTTTTAAGTGCCTGTTTAAGTGGTTTTTATTTTTGTTGGGGGTTTTTTTAAGAGTACTGTGCCATTCTCTAATTGTGGTGCAGAGGCTGAACAAAATAATTTCAAGGGCCACAAATGCCCTCTGGATACACTATTGGATGCCCCTGAGCTACAGGAACTTCTGGAACATTCACTCACTTAGGTTATGCCACCTATTACCGATATTAGGAAGTGTTGCAGTACTCCATATTCTGAGCAAGTAGGAGCCTAGATATTAAGGGAAAGTGGCCTGAGAATAGAACTTTGAGGAACCCCACATGTGACCTTTGTTAACTCAAGTTCATTAATGTCAAATGACACAAAACAATCCTGGTCTTCCCCGGTGTGTCAAGTAGGATCTTAGCCAAACTATTGCAATAATAGGCTCAGGTGATAAACAACAATGAAATTAGCACTGAAATCCAGGATTACTGAATCAGAAGTTCAACATTAACGTTTGCACAATAAATTAATCAGGTTCATTTTTCTTTGGTGTGATAACATCAGTTATCACACCTCTGATCAAACTGATGTTTTTGAAAATGTGCAATAGCAACATTCAGAAGGGAGACATTTGTCAGCATGACACCACTTGAAACATGTTTAATGGCTTAGCAGCCCATTTTAACAGCAACATCAAGCAGACATACTTCAACAAAGCCAGAAATCCACACCAAAGACTTATGAGGGGTTTGGGATCAACAGGCTTCTTTAGAAAGTGTCAGAGGTATAGTTCAGGAATTTTAAAGTGAGGGTGTGTCAAAGGCTCATAGTCTGCTCCCACTTTACTTGTAACAGATAATGTTCTTTGTGTTTCATTTAGTAAAATTCTACATTGGTAGCCAATAATCATTGTTGTGCCCCATCAACAATCTTCCTATATTTGTAGTAAGAAGATAAGAATGTAAAGTATTTCCAGTTAGATTAACTGTTAGAAAAGTAAAGCATAGCTAAAATCAAAATATCAGTATTTTCTCTGGAGTCAAATGAGGTGGCCAGAAATTTAGCAGCGGGAGGCCATGCCCCCACCTGGCCACCTCTTAGAGGTGCCACTGGCTGCTTTTATCTGAAATGCTTTATATGTTCTGTTCTTCATGCATGTTTCATACAGGATGATTTTTGGTGGTACCCCGTCTCCTAACTACAATTCCCATGTAGTCATAAAATCCAATGCAAATGTGACAAGAGTATATAAAATGGCGTTGCTTTAAAACCGGTGTGAATATTTTTAAGACAGCAGAGGCATAAAAATGTCCCACAAAATAGCCCAGGGGAACCTCACACATAAACTTTGCTCACTTCAGTGAATAAAGAAATTATGATTTCTTAGATTTAACATGTCCATGAACAATACGCAGCATCGTCATGGGCAGTCAAGTACGTTCTTGACCAGGTGTTAAGATCTTACTTGATCTCTGGCTCCAGAGCCACAAATGGCTCTTTGGACCTTCCACATTTGCTCTTTATAACTTTGGATATAGACTTTTAAAGAACCAAGCAGTTTGTTTTAATACACAAATGCAGGTTTTAGCAGCTTTCTTAGTTTTTCTTGCATGTAATTGCAGTAATAAAGTAATTCTAAAAGTACAATAGTATATTTTTCTTGTGCTTTTTAAAAAGAAAATGAATCATCCTCTTTTCAAAGGGCATATGTGTTTTATTTTCACTGATAAAAATATCATGTAACATTTTTGGCTCTAAATGTGTTTTATTTAGCAGGACGGTGGGCTAAAATTACTCTTTGGGTTGTAAAAGTTGCAGATCATTGATTAAATCAATTTATTATATCTTAATACTATCTCACCTGCTTTTCCCATCCATTAAATATCATTATATGATCAACTGGGTCAAACACATAACTACAATCCAGAAAAAACAAGATAGTTTTTGGACCTTAGATATTATGCATTTTAAAATGTTCACTTAATTTAAACTTTTACACTTTCTGTACCATGTGACGTATGTTTAAAATGTGATGACAACCGTTATGGTTTACGGTAAACTGATCTGTTCAAACTGCTGTTTTCAGTGCTTCCTCTATGATTCAGGTGAGGGTGTGCCTCAACGGGAAAACACTTGTCAGCATGACACCATTTGAGACATGTCTAATGGCTTAACTGCCCATTTTAACATGAGCGTCATGCAGACTTGCAGTCAGAGTGCTCAAGGCGCTGCATAGCCCCCATGTGCAGACACTGAGTCCTCAATGCAGCTGCCCTGGGTTCAGTTGTTGATTTGCATGTCTTCCCCTTCCCTCTTGTTAAAGCTTTGGATTTTGACCAAAGCTTCAACACCTACAAACAATACTGTTTGTAAGTCTTAAACATCCTTCAATTGCCAAAGTATTTAAAATGTTCATCCCATGTAGCAGGTAAATATGTATCCTCCTTGGAAGAGTTTCTGTTCCAATAAAAATATGTATTTTTTTTTTATTATTTTCATTTTTACAGCTAATAACTGAGGTGCACATTTTCAAGTCTGTGTTTTCCTAGATGTTAGGCCATACAAAGCTGAGGAGGTATTCCAGGAATTTATTGAATATTTGTCGTCCAGCCAAATGTTGAATTGGATGAGCAGGAAGAGGAGCAGCAGGGAGTTTATTCTGAGAAATCAAAGGAGGGATTCTGAACTCTTCATCCCAAGTTCATCACCCCACATTTCAATTATCCTAGAGATTCTTTAGCAATGAAAAATGAAACAAACCTTGAATGTTTTTTTTTTTTGCACATAAAGTATAGATAAGCTTCACTGATTCCTAATGAAAAGAAGTGATGTCATTCTGCAGCCTTGCTTGTCATGACTCAGGTCATGCAATGTCATCCCAACAAGGTGTCAAATTAACAAAAGTGTAGCAAAAAGGAATTTACTTTAGCTTATTTATGTCTTCTCTTGTCAAAGGTTACTTTAAACTATGTACCTTTTCAGTTTCATTTGCATCCACCTTAGATGTGTGAGACAGGAAGGATGATTTCTTTTTTTTTTCTCCACCACTGCTGAAAATTACATGGTACCATATAGACTGCATTAATTTCCTGCCAGTTCCCTGGAGGGAGGGGGGGGGAAGAGGGGGGGAATGAGTGGCTCCCAATTGAAAATAGTCATGGCCCTTTAAGAAGCTCCTCACAATGTAAAGCCAAAAAAAAGAGAGGAAGCGGGAAAAGAAGGCGATGAAGAAGAAGAGATACTGTGAGGGAAGAAAGGAGGTGGCTTGTGTGTACAACAAGTGTTCATTCATGCCTTTTGAGAGTTGGTGTTTGGGGGGACTGAGACATCCTGGGAGGCCCCAGATGAGCGGACGACTGGTGTGTCACTTTTGATCTCCAAATGAAAGGAAGCTCCTCAACATATGAGCAATAGGAACTATAAGGCAGCCTGCTGTCAAAAGCTGCTTGATAGTTAACATTTAAATGGGTTTCTCCTGTGCTTTTTTACAGATAAGGTTGTGTTTGAGAGCAAAACGATGAAAGGACTTGTTTTTTCATTAACATGCATTTTATATTCCTCTGAAAACAATATTGGAGGATGGGTGAATAATCTGCTAAAAAGAAAACTGTAATTTCTTAAACTTATGTTTGCTAAAACAGCCCAGATATTTGTCATAGTGCCAGATATTAATAATCTGCTGTGTTAAAATAAATATCCATTCATTGTGCTGTTAAATATTGATAGTGGCCCCTGCTGAAACAAACTACACAGATGAGACACCTGTTTTTGTATTACGCTGATGTATGTTTGCATTTACGTTGTGATTAAACCTTTGAATGCTCCGTCTCAGTTGCTCCCTCAGCGGAGCTCAGTTACAGCCAACGAGTGAAATCTGAAGACTGGGAACATGAAAGGGAGGGTTATCACATGGGCATCTCAAAGTCTAAGTACTTTTGTTTAAAGCAGCAAGAGCTCTGTAATGTTCACATAAAGAGCAGATTGCTGAACCATAAATTGGGCTCCTGAAATCGTTTTATTTTTTTAATTTTCTTTTACAGAGCTCATAGCCATAAGTGTCTGGTTTTGGAAACAACACTGCTAGGGTTTTAACTGGATTCAGTTTTATGATTTCTTTTCCCACAAATATTATAATTTTGTACATGAATCCTCATACGCAAATCATTCCATTATCCAGAAAAAAGCTAAATTCTTTACTAAGAGGTTACATATAATCGATGTTTCTTTCTTTAAATGAATCATTTTAAGGACACGCAGCAGGAATTCTTTAACGTTTGGTCACATTTAAGTTAATCTAAAAAAAAAGCCATGCAGCTGCTTTCTCCTCAACAGAAGTTAAATGTACATTTATAATCCCGGCTCCCTTGCTGTGCAGCTCCATCTACAGCGTCTGTTTTGCCCCAGAGTGCACCTTGGCTCCACACAAACAGCTCCAGTGGGGGCTTTTATGCCCGCCACAATGTGGCTGGGCTGACACTTTGTCTGTGACAGGCCACCGCAACCGTGCAGCACCGCTTCCATATTCTCAGGCCTGAGTCTGGCCACAAAAACACTGGGAAGGGAAGAAAAGGAAAAAAGAAAAACAAGAAACATGATTGATGCCTTGCTTTGATCTTATTTTCTGCCACCCCCAGAATGGATGATTGCAGACTACTTATGGCTGTCTGTCCAATTTAGGAATAATTGTTCCTTCTGTGCATACCTGATCGAGGACATATGCCTCAGTTGTCATTATGGGATGGATTTACAACACCCTGTCAGAAGACCAAATGTTTTTCTGTCTTCAAGAAGGCAGATGTAATTATTTTGCAATGTTTGCTTAGGTTTTTCTGTATAGCAGAGCAGGAAAACCATGACTCTTACATAGCTCTTTTTTTAGGCAGCAATACAGCAGAACATGCCATCTATGTACACACTTTACTATGGTAAAGTTGCAGCATATTTAGTCAGGATAAAAAAAAGGGAAAATACATAGTAAGGACATACATAGTACCTAAATGCATGCTCAGAATAGATTTTATTTTGATTGAAGCAGACAGTTCTGTCTGGGTTCAGAGTCAAACCGACATGAACTCAAAAATCCATCCAATGTGGCTGTGTAAAAGAAAAATGTGGCGTTCTAAAATGATCAAAAACAGGAATTAAATATATTCTATATGTATTCAAATACATTTAAATTGCATACATATTTTTGTTTCTTTTTCTCTAGCAAAACACCTTAAATGCAAGAAGTAGGTCATTCGCCCAGCTGGCTCCTGAAGACCGGAGGTCTGATGCAGAGCACCGGCAAGCCCATCAGCCTGCCACGCTCCCCTGGGTGCAGGGCAGCAACATACACAAGGATGGTCCTGGGGCTTTCCTCCTGGATCTGCATAACTTTCCGGACCTCTCCAAAGCCGATATTAATGGACAGAACCCCAACATCCAGGTGAACATGTGTGTCTGTGCAAAGTGTTTGATGCACTTTGATGCTTTTCTTTATTTTTGAAGTGAGGCTCTGTGAAACGGTGACAAGCAGTTCCTGTCTTGCCTGCAGTTGATAACTCTCGTGGGGTCTTCATTTAGCAATAAATGCAGAGGAGTTGGTCCCAAAGTCTTAAATCAGCAGCTAGTTTAAGAGGGACCAAAAAAAAAGGATTTCTATAACTCTAATCTAAAAAATGTCATAAACAAAATTCATTTTTAAAACAGTTTGCATCTATTGCTTATTTACATAGAAACTGTTCACTATGTACACAGGAAATTGTGAGAGGAGATGGTGCAGCACCAACAATCTTCCTATGTGAAACATTACGAGAGTAGAACATCCTTCAATCAAATCAATTACTTGTCTTTTTATACCCAGACTGCTCAGATTAGTTTTTTGTGAAAAACTGAAGCTAATGTCTAGACCAAAAAACCTTAATAGCAGTTTATGCAACTTTAAAGTATTTTCACATTGGCTTTAGGTGACTAAAGTTAACACTTTACTACAAATTACATTTACAATGGCAGGAGGTTGTCCCCCACAATGATCATCCTGTTTGAAGCATGTACTGTAGCATGTAGCATGTAAAGCATTTCGGGTCAATGAGACAAAAGTTTTCACTAACCATAATATTTTTGTGAGATGGTCCTGGAGGCTTATGCCCCATTTATATGGTCTGAAATCAAAATGGATTTTAGAGACATTAAAACTATTACAGTCACAAACCTCATGGTGATGTATGGGAGTGCAATTCTTTTTAACCCTTTCAGCTGTCATGATTGCATTGGATGGGTTTTTACACTAAAGTTGATGATTACAAGGAGCTCTTAAGTAGGAGACAAAGCATCACCAAATCGTGAAATGCATTCTAAGCATGGAACATGACCAGTATTCTAGTCAAAGTATCTACCTTGTAAAAAATTAAAGAAGGGTAAAAATCAATAAAGTTCACTTTAACTGCTACAAACAGATCAATTCACTTTGTTCCCAGAGGCCAAAGCTAACAGATTGTCCAAGCTGTTGCGAAACCAAAGCAGATTTTCTTCATCTCTAAAATGCTAAATAACTTGGGAATCCTGTTTTATAAACCTTAAAACCGTGGCTACATTGACACAAGGTTGTTATTAACACATAATCTGTAAATTATTTACTCTGTGGTAGAGGTGGTGCACCACCAATGACCATTCCAATTTAAAGTGAGGTTGTGTGAAGGTCAATATAACAGTATTTACTCAAACCACTTTTATATTTTTAGAATTTACTTTATCCTGGTGAAGACTTCTAAACTGTCATCATGTTTGCATTGGGCAGGTATTTACACAGAGGATTAATTGTTTACACAGGGAAGTGAGCTAGGATGTGGTGCGCCACTAATGATCTTCCTGTGTGAAACAAACTCTAACAATCATGTACAAATCTTCAGATCAGAGAGAAAGTATCTAAACAAAAGTAAAACAAAAAATATTGTAGCAGTTTATTACCACTGGTGGTATATATTTCCTGTGTAAATAATCACTGGATTATGCAAACAATACAACAGCCCACATACCACGTACCACATACCAGTACCAGGGGAAATGAATCGTGCTCATGGGTTAGCTACTTTGCAAATGGAAGCCAGTCCAGCATGTAAAGTAACATAGGCATCTGAGCTTTTAAATATTTTTTATTTGCTCTATGAAAAGAATTAATGAATATGTCGATTTTCCATAAAAAATTTTAAGCTGCATTCCACTGGAAAAAAAATCCGTGAATGCTGAACTGCAAATATAGGCGATACACCTGATACACCGCATTGTGCATCAGATCATCTCATGAGCTCTATGTTGCAGGTGGTGCCTTAAGACAGCATTAGTCCTTTTTAGTCTTGAGCCCTCTTGGACTACACATTAGCTTTAGCCACCAAGTACAGCCAATTTGGATTTATGATATGAATTAAGATAACAAGAAGATTATCTACTGCAGGTAATATGTTAACTCTTTCTAACCTTCGAATTTAAAATTACCCCTTTAAACTATGGCGTCGCAACAATGAAGGAAAAGAAGTAACAGGAAGGAGAACTGTCTGGTGCACATCGTTGCACCCTTTTCTTCCCCTTTCTCCATCCTTCTTCTCTACCCTTGCCCCTTTTCACACTTCCTGGGTCCCAGTAAAGCGTAGGAGAGACTCGACGTCAATCATACTGACAGCTGAAAGGCAGAGACTAACCAACAGAGCGTCGCTGCTGCACTAACCCATGTGCAAGAAGATGGACGGTAGCCTTATGTAAATGTGTGGCAGGCCCTTGGTCATAAATCCCTCAGTGAAGCAGATGGTTGAATAACGGCTGCCATGTTTAAATCATTCTCCTGTCTAATCCACCAAAGGGGGCTCTTTGCATTTCTGAGGGCATCATTGCTAAATATGAGCATGAACAAAGTGTATTAACATCTCAAGATGTGGGAAGAGAGAAAGCAACCAATTGAGCAAGGGCGTGAGGCTGTGGGAGCAAGGCAGGAGGAGGAGGGGGTGTTTTTGATCCTGGGATTCATCTGGCTTTCATGGTCTGGAGGAGGCCGAGTAGCCCTTTGAACTCTGTGTTTAGGTGGAGAGAGCCAAAGAGGTGGGAGGGCAGGGGTGGTGTCCCCCCCTCTTCATATGGGAGGCACATGTGTCAGGACAGAAAGGGGGATAGAGTGATGTTGTGTGCTGGGGCAACAGAAAGGGCCCAATTATTGCATCCGATGTTATCCTTTGTATCTTTAAGAGGAATATATATCAATTTTAGACAAAAAAAAAAACCATAAAAATCTTAAATATTAAGCATAAATTAGTTGGCCTTTCTGGTAGTTTTTAGCGTCATTCTGAAACTCCCTTTACTAAAACCAAAAGAACCATTTAATTCATGGCCACTAAAACAAGAAAACATTCCCGTATGTGAGAATAGTAGCACCTTCTTGAAGTATGTCACTGTATGGCTGGAGACATAAAACAAATTGTTTGCATGATAAGAACAGCTTTGACTGGAATATGTAAGATGAATGCTTATTGGTGACAGTAAAAGGATATGACAAGTGCTTTAGCCCAAATCATCAGTGAAAGAAAAGGTGGCTGAATCTGTAGAAGTAAGCACAGGGAGGGATAACATATAAATGTCTGCTGGAAACGTTTTTGCCTTATGGGTATGGAACAACTGAAATTGTGGTTGGGGGAACAATATTCCTCCTGGAAGATAATTGGGACCTGTGCTTTTTTTGTTTCTCAGGCCAAATGAATGAGGGAACATTTGACAGCAGAAGCTCTCTCACTGTTTTGACTTCACTTGCAACCACTGCAGGTGTAGCATCAACTTCAATTGACTTTTTAGGGACAAACAACATGTTTTAGGAAAATCAAGAGTACGATGTGTGACAAATGGTGTCCTTGGAAATGTTTTGACAGCTATATACATTGTCATCACTTATCAACTTTTGGCTTCCCTGTGCTCACTTGTTTTTAACCTAATCTTCCAAGTTTATGGCAAGGCAATGAAAATAACAATCATGAGCTATCATTTATCTCTACAGGTGACCATTGAAGTGGTGGATGGACTAGAAGGCCATGAACCTGAGAGAGGACTTCGCAAGGAAAGCAAGCCCAACTGGGCCTCCCCCAATTGGAGAAACTGGTGGTCTCACACCTCCTCTTCGTCCTCTCATCAAACGGAGGAGCACGATCGCTCATATGGGAGAAAAACAGAGGACAGCAACTTTCTCAGGCCGCCGTCAGACTGGGACAGGAGAGGAAGCAAAGCTCAAACTGAATACGGTGAGACTGACAGCAGGGTGTGGGTATTTGTTTGTGTTTGCATGATATGTCACTGGCTCCAATGGGGCTCTTATTTGAGCACTGCTTTCCAGATGGCCATAGTCTGATGTGGAATCTGTAATTTGCAGATTTACTGATTTAAGCTGTCAGAATAATAAGGGCAGTTATCCTAGGCAAGCCCTGATTGAAGCCCTAACGTGCTTTTATGGGACAGATTCCGCTGTGGCGCAAAGCTAGCTGCGTCGTTGCATCAAAGTTCAGTCACAGTCAAGGAGCCGGAAGCACCATTAGGGCCTCTGAGGGACTCGAACCAAGCTCTCCAAAAGCAAACCCCACAGATAAATCTGCCATGAAAGAATTTATGCTCAATGTCATACAGTGTGGCCCGTGTTGAAGCATGCCCAAACCAACACAGTCAAAGAGGAATTTCTGTGTCGTTTTATTCACTTGCACTGGGTGTTTGGAGGAAAGATGTTTGATATTTAGTAAACCATAACCCCCTTTAAATGCCTCTGGCTTATCGCTGCGGTCATCTCCATCATTCTTCCTGTATTTCACACCACAGTAATGGACATGAAATATTTTATCTGCATTACTGTCATAGTCTTAAAGTTAATGATCCACCAATGGGACAATCATTCATCTGATGTGTGGCCTGAGAATTTTCTTTTTCTTCCTGAATTCAGATTTTTGTCTTAACTGAATATGGCTAATGTGGCTTATATTACTGAAAAATGCGCATGCTGAAGGGCAGATGGAGGATATATAGGGTGGTTTGAACACCAGCCAGAAATACTTGCATCCCAAAATGGCCACATTAATGCTTCTCTCTTATTGAATATGCCTTTTCAAATGTGAATCAATGTGTGTGGCAGAGTGACGGTGGTGGTGGGACGAGGTGACCCTTATATAACTGCTTCTCTGTTTGCATTTGCTGTCATTTCACTTTGAATTTTGAAATGAAGGAGTTAACCATACAGCAGCTATGAGATGTTCATTGTGCACTAAAATTTGTCAACGAACCTTTGTTAGAAAGCTTTTGTGCATTTTCTCATACTACACCCACACAGAAATATATTTTATTGGGATTTTATATGAAAAATATACAGGAAATCTAAAAATTTATGCATATGTTTGGATGGAAATTATCAAAAATTTAACTGGCCATTTGAATAATTGAATAGGTTCTGATTTAAACATATTTAGCTGGCTGTATAGTCACTATCCTTTGCCTGCAGAAACAGTCAAACTTCCCCATGTTTTTAAAGCTCCTAACAGGTTTTCTTTGGGGACTGCTCTGATTTTTATCGCCATTTATCTTTCCATGAACTCTAACCAATTTAACTGCCCCTGGTGAGAAGAAGCATTCCCAAGTTTTATCATGGGGATGGTGTCTAGTGTTGGTTTTCCACCGCACATACCATTTGGCATGCAGATTAAAAAAGTTTTGTTTGTTCTTATTTGCCAAGAGAACCTTCTTCTATGCATTTGCTGAGTTTGTTATGAGGCAAACTGTAAATGATACTTCTTCTGACATTTCTTCAACAATGATTTATGCTCACTACTCTTCTACTGTATAAGGGTCAGTTTTGTGGAGTATATGACTAGTGGTCTGATTTCCTTTGTACAAGCTACCATTGACCTCCTGCTTCTACCTTTATCACCCTAAGTTCGGGCAGCCATGTCTTGATAAGTTTGCATTTTTTCCAATTGACCAGAGCTTTTTGAGACGTCTAAAGTTTGGAATATTGTTTTTATGACCTAACCCAGCTTTAGGTTTCTCCACATTATCTCTGACCAATCTGCTATGCTCCCCGGTTTTCATGATGCTGTTTAGTAATGTAGTGATGAAGGCAGGTTTTACACTAGATTTTATTAAAGAATATTGAGGTTAAGAAGGAAGCAGAAAAATGCATGGAACATGTAGTAATGTCCTTCTGTTACTTTGTGTAAAGTACACTGAAGTGTGCTTTTATAACATTACAAATTGTGAAAAATACATATGTGTACATTTTTGAAGTGTACTGTAACTCTAGGATTTTGTCTCCATTTGAGCTAAAAATCTTACTGTCTTTCCTTTCTCTCATCCAAGACTACATGGATGGTGAAGGAGACTGGAGCAGCTGGTCAGCATGCAGTGTCACCTGTGGAAACGGCAACCAGAAGAGAACCAGGTCCTGTGGTTATGCTTGCACGGCCACAGAGTCCCGGACTTGCGACATGCCCAACTGTCCGGGTAAGCTCATGTTTGTTTTTATCCTTGTAAGGAGCAAAACAAAACTCACTTATTCATAGTCACTCATTCTTCATTCTATCCTTGTCCCTAAAGGTTTTGAAGATGCCTTCAAGACAGCAGCTACTGAAGTGAGCCTGCTGGCTGGGAAAAATGAGTTCAATGCCACAGAGCTCTTTGGTGTTGGTAAGATTTTGTCCGTTTACTTTTCTTCCCCACCCCGTCCTTCTTATAGATGTGACTGCTTTATTGCACAGAATGTTCCTCTACACAGTTAGTACACTTCAATTTAGCGCCATTACTGTGACAGTGCTGCAGGGCATGAAGGTCACAGCTTTCATCTACCCACCTTTTATCCCAATGTTCCTAAAGTCTTCAGTAAAACCACACACTTATGGAAAATGCTACTCCTGCTCACACTTCTGAATTTCAACTTTAATGTTGGCCACCAAACATTATTTCTTCCAGACACAGACAGCTGTGAGCGATGGATGAACTGCAAGAGTGAGTTCTTGAAGAAGTACATGACGAAAGTGGCTAACGACCTTCCCAGCTGCCCCTGCTCTTACCCGACCGAGGTGGCGTACAGCACTGCAGACGTGCACGACCCCCTCACACAGCGCGATTTCCGCTGGAAAGATGCCAGTGGGCCGAAAGAGAAGCTCGAGATCTACAAGCCCACGGCCCGTTACTGCATCCGCTCCATGCTGACCCTGGAGTCGACCACGCTGGCCGCGCAGCACTGTTGCTACAACGACGGCATGAAGCTCATCACCCGCGGCAAAGGAGCCGGCACGCCCAACCTCATCAGCACAGAGTTTTCCGCAGACCTGCACTACAAGGTAGACATCCTGCCCTGGATCATCTGCAAAGGAGACTGGAGCCGCTACAACCAGGCCAGGCCGCCAAACAATGGCCAGAAGTGTCCAGAAAATCCTCAGGATGAGGATTATTACAAACAGTTTGAAGAAGCAAGGGAGTTCTAGCCCACTGTGCAGCTCAAATTAGACTCAGAGACTCCTGCATCCTCACAAGAAGCACACTTGTCATAAACTCGTCGTCCGTTTTTCTGCTTTGGTGACAAGCTCCGTTTTTAAAAGATACTCCTTTATAATGTTGCTGCAAAATGTTACTCAGAGTTGGTCACAAAAAGGGAGAAATTTCTTCATTTTTTAAAAAGGGAAAGTTACTATTATAGAAACGTCAGTTTAGACCGTGTCCAAGTTTGTCTCTGTAGATGTTGCAGTGATAGAGTAATGAGACGCCCTTTACAAGGAATGTGTTGGTCAGAAGGGGGCCAAAGAACAGAGTGGCTCAGTTTTAATAATTTTCTGTGCAGGTTTTATCCATGTAAGCTTGTGGGTATGAATATTTAGCATGCACATTTCTGTTTTGTTCATGTACCTCTGTAATATTCTGTCTGTGAGACAGTTCATTGTAAAAAAGCCTGCATTAGTTTTGTAAAGTATTTATTAAAGTGTAGCTGTGATTGTGGTAGGTGTCTGTGATTTTAGATTCTCTTTCACATAAAGGTTTTTTTTCTCTTGCTAAAGCATTCATGCTCTGTGAACATTTTTACACTTCCTTTACTCTTACAAGCCCAAACTTCAAACTATTTTATTGGGATGCAATATTAAGGGCAAAAAACGGCTTCAGTGCAGATTAAATATAGGTTGCCTGCAATCACAGATTTTTATTTGGATTTAGGTCTGGACTTTGACGAGTACATCTCAGCAAATAAATGTGTTGCTCCAACCCAATATTGAACAAAGTCAGTCCTCAATGGCCAGTGTCCTACATGCTTATCCTGCTGGAATGTGAACTTTTATTTTGCAACCTCTAACAGGTTTTCTTGCCGTTTTCCATGTTTTTGTTCCATTCAGCTTTCCGTTAATTCTGACTCCGCTTTCACTCCTGGAGAAAAGAGGTTCACAACCTGATTTTGTGCAGTGTTTAATAACATACAAGTGGACTCTGTTAAGTGACTTCTGAATGCAACTAGTGGCCTTTATTCATTAGTAGCTGGCCAGGAAGAAAAGGAGTCTGAGAGGGGGAAGTCATGACGTAAATGTATCAACTGAATCGAATCGGGGTCGTGTGCCGGCTCTACCACTGAGACATGTGGAGCCCCAGGGGATTTTATTAAGCAGTATTAGAATAGAAGGGCCTAACTGTGGACACTTTCTAGGTGTTTATGTGTTAAAGAAACTGGATCCATTCCTGACATTTTCCCCTAATTATTCACTAATTTGTGTTGTTCTGCCACATAAAATCCCAATAAAACACACTGAGGTTTGTGGTTCCAATGTGACAAAATGTGAAAAAGTTCAAGTGGTTTGAATACATTGAGACACTGACAAAAACTAAACCAGAGCTTCGGCTCTAGTTTATACCTCACCATCACTCAAAGCATAGGATGTAACTAACAGAGCGTGAAGAACGCGAGAAATAAAAGTTCAGAGAAACGATTAAATATGAAATGTCTAAAAAAGCCAACAAATGTGCAAAGTGTACTGTCATTTTCCCACATCTTCAAGGTTCATCAGCTGCTCTTAGATTTATCTCCTGTTGTCAAACAAACAAAAAATCATCTCCAGGAACAGAAAAAAAAAAACATCTCATCTAATCAATTACACTCCTCCACAGAGTTAAGCCAGTGCACAAGACTTCCATTAGTTCCATCCAGAGTGGCTGTCAGGCCAGGCCTTTTGATGGGGCTGTGATATTTCTTCAGAAGGCGAGGAGAGTAAGGTTCCTTTGAATGCGACTCAGATTCTTTCTTTGGCATGTATCCTCACATTCCTGAGTAATTTCTCAGTGTACACACACTCCCACACACACACATTCACCGCTGCTTGTCCGTAGCAGAGAGGGGGAGGGACCTCTGACCGTTCCCTCTCCGCTGAGTGCTGCAGTCATTGTCACACAGAGAAAGCCATTCATGGTGCCCTCATTCCTGCAGTCTCGTGTGCTGCACAGCTGGCCTGGTGCAGGGGCTTGTCTTTATAAACCAGCAGGCCCCAGCACGTTTCACACCCCCGAGGCGCTCTCTTTGCAACCACCTAGTTGTTTCTCTGTTCATGGAAAACTCCATGGGCATCGTCCAACCCATTTATCCGTGACTCTGCTTTTTCTCAACATATTCACTGAAAAATTGAACAAGAAGTTTGCTTAATCTTCTGTCAGTCCCCCGAGTTAAAGCATGGTTTATTGCAGAGACTAAAGAGAGCAGCATGGATCGTTATCTTGGCGCGGCGTCTGCTGAGCAGGTTTAGAGATCAAAGCGAGGTGTTCACCTTTTATTTTGTAACATTAGCGCCAAGTTCAAATTGACGGCATACCTTCCACTTCGCCACGTCTCTCCCACCCCCACTCAGATTCTCCCCACCAGGCAGGCTCCCTCCTTGTGGCTCCAGAGCAGGCAGTTATTCACATGCACGCCGCACACCGCTGCGACTGCTGCTGTGATTATTGCGCCAAGGTAGCGATAGGAATACAGATAGAAGGCCGGAGAGGGTAACTGGTGTGAAATTGTAGAGGAGGGCAGAGAAAGTCTACGCCCGCCAGAGGAAAGAAACCTCGCTGCTTGGACTGTTTGTGAGGCCTCACTGCTGTGTTGCTATTTCCAGCACAGCGTTCTGGTATGTTTCAAAGGCTGCACATTAGTGGTGTATTGTCAAGGACCCGAAAGGGCTCACTAAGCATCACTACGATATGGGTTTTGGTATTTTGCCTCTATTTTTGTTATGAGAAAAGAATTATGTCCAATGAGCTGACATTGGACATAATGCCAGCACATTATGTCCAATGCTTTTATGTCACAGTATGTCAGCACATAGATTAAATAGATTAATCTATTTAGCTTTAGATTAGTCTAAAGCTAAATCTAGCTTTAGATTTAGCTCGTCAGAGCTTCCCCCAGGATTTCTGAACAAATCTACACACCAGAGCCACAGTGCGACAGTCAAACTAACTTCAACATCCAGCTTAAATAATTTTATGGACTTTGACATTAGCTTACACAGAAATGTAAAGGGTGCCATGAATTTGTACTTGAATCCCTTTACTTTGAAACAATTAAATAAAATTACTTGATGTGTAATAACACATCAAGTAATTTGTGTGTAATTTTGTCTTAGTCGTCTTGAAAGCGATCATCTGGCTCTGGTCAGATGAGACCAAAGCTGAACTTTTTGGACCTACATGCAAAACATTGTGTGGCAGAACCCACCATCCTCATCCTCAATATGGAAGTGGCAGCATCACACCTTTGGGGTGCTTTTATTCATGCTAGGGGGAGGTGAATCCAAAACAAAACTGTCAGAAAGTTATATGCTGAAAAAGACTTGAGACTGGGGTAGAGGTTCACCTTGCAGCATCGCAGCGACCGTACACATACAGCCAGAGCAACACTGGATTAGTTAAGATCAAAGCATATCCATGTGTTAAAATGCCTCTGTAGATTTAACACTCTTCAACTTAGATTCTCTTCAAACTTATGCATAAGTCTAATTTGGTGTAATACATTCAACATGGAGTATTCTTGAAGCTCTGCCTCATCATCTTACAAGCAGAAAAGCAAATGTTTGTTTTAGGATCTCAGTCTGAAGGCTTCTGTAGGTAAAGGGGCAGGGACATCTCTTTGTTTTGGGTGTGCTGCAGATGTGGCCGAGCCATTTTTAGTCTCGCTTCCCTCACTTTCTTTCACTCGCTCCCTTACACTGCAGCTTTATGGGTGGTGTGGCACAATGCAGGAAGTGTCTGGGCCGCAATACCGCAGGGCTCTAACTTCATGGCAAACCTAATTAAAAGGTTTTTTTTTCGGCTTCTAATCTGAAAGGGCTGTCCTGGACCCGGACCTTGCTTATCTTTCATCCGCCCACCCCCAGTTGAAACCCCCGGCACTTTACTGAAAAAAAAAAATTAAAAAAAGCAGGCACCGTGCCATCGGCTCGCATCTTTGGCACGGCAACACAGGGGAGGAGTAAGCTGCGGGGGTCGGAGGAGCAAACATGGGCATACAGCTGAGCAAACGGGACAAGTACAAGTGTAGGACCTGAGAGGGCATGGAAAGCGAAACAGAGCTCTGCTGCTACACAATGAAACATAGAAAATGGCAAATCAAATTACTTTGACTTGTTAGATGTTTGGGTTGGTTTTACAGGCACC
Source organism: Girardinus metallicus (assembly GCA_903067095.1). Classification (NCBI taxonomy): domain Eukaryota; kingdom Metazoa; phylum Chordata; class Actinopteri; order Cyprinodontiformes; family Poeciliidae; genus Girardinus; species Girardinus metallicus. The sequence continues at coordinate 14,467 of CAEGAE010013358.1, read as the reverse complement.
TGCTGCTGGCAGGTCCCGTACAAAAGCATGCACCTGCTTTCACTTACAGGTCCTTGCGGAAATTCTCTCTCAATCAAAGATTTCCATCTTCTATACCAACACAAAGTGGTTCCTAATTGTGAAGTGGGAGGAGACTGTACTAATAGAAAAATCTGAGAAGTGTTATGTGCGATGAATATTTTATACCACCTTTTGATGCACCTTTATTATTGTAATATGACAAATATTTAAAAAATTAGGCACAGGAATACTTTTGCAAGACACTGCATACAATGTTGCAGGGTATAGATTAACTTTTTCAGGCTCAAAGGAAAATGCATCGTTTTCACACGTTTTTTTGTTTGGGCTAATATCATCAGTAATGACCCATATGTCTTCTACACTATGCCACGTTGGCCGCAGACATCTGTAGAAACATAAAACGAAACATGATTTGATTTTGAATCTTGATTTTGACTGACTATCACATGGTTGACAGGCTATCACAAAGGGCGGCTGGTATGACAATGCTGAGGCGGAATGGTGTCTTGGAGGTGGTGAGGGGTAGCGAACATGAGGAACAAAAAGCTGCGTGGCCGTGACTCCGCGGTGACAGCACCGCTTGGCATGCTGAGGACAGCAGGGCAGGCAGGCAAGGCTGCTGCCTTTGATCTTTATTTGCTTCATGTCTGTTTTGCATTTAAGAGCTTTGCTGAACGTAAGGCATTGGACACACGGAAAATGGCTCAGGATCGGTCTGCGTTTTAAAGAGCCGGGATCTTTTTTCAAAGCTGAGGGGATCCAGAGCGAAGATGAAAACTCCATGGTGAGTAAAGAGGAAGGTTCCCCAGTGGCAAAGATTAGCCCTGATGAAAATCGCTTGCTCTCTAATAACACACAGCTAATCATGTCAGTGGAAAGTTGTGAGTGTATGGGAGGGTTATTGTCAGCGGTTACGTCAGATTCCCTTTAGATGGACCTTTAACATCAAACTGAGGACAGGTGGCTGCAGAACAACACACACAGCATACGTTTTGCTAACATGCAACACTTATGACCTCCCAAATTCACTTGCACCTTAGTGACACCAAACAACTGTGACATGTTACACCTTAGGGGCAGACTGACTGCATATCATCACTATGTGGGCTGATCTCACAATCTGGCATAAGGCACTGACACTGACGCACTTCTACTTTCAAACGGTGACTATGAATCTTTTCACAGTTCTGCTGCAAATTCCACTCAGACACCACAATGGCCACAATCCAGAGTCAGCAGCAGCTTGACAAAGTGTTGCTAGAAAGACTTCCTAGCCTTTAAAAAGGTTCAGAACGACGAGAAGAAAAGAGGAAAGGAAAAAGCACAGGAATATTACATTGATTTCAAACAGAAAACGAGCTGCTTCTTCAATTATTACATCACAAACACCTCATCTACTTTGATGTTCAGCTCTTTTCTGACATACACTTTGGCTCTCAGAAGTATAGAGCCCTGTTATACGTTAACTGCTAGATTTGTTTTCCCAAATAAAGTGTCATTTACCCTGTACTAATTAGATGGGAGAAAAAAATCCGATCTGAAAATTTTGGGGCTTTCTGGCTTCATGTTTTAAAGGCAGAAAGCCCAAAAATTTTGAAAGAAACTACGGTAATACTTTGTTGAAGCAAGTTTTTATTAAAATTTATAATACTATCTTGTTCAAGTACAGCAGATCTTTGTTCCAGATTAATCAGATTCACCAAAACTAACAGCAAAGAAAAATAAATGTAGAAATTACATCAAAAACTATTCATCCAGCTAGTAGGCGTGCACTTATTCATGCCACGTTATTGCACTTTTTTTATTTACAAACTGATTTGTTTTCCAGTTAAATTGTAGGATAATTGTCAGATCATGTTTTTTTCTGACAATTTAACAACGGGTTTTGTGGTAAGCTCCACAACATGAAAAAACTCCTGTTGATTTCTACATAGAAATCAACAGGAGTTTACTTTTTAGACTGCTGTCTAAAAAGTAAACAACTTAGTTGCATCAGTTCTGCACTGATCTGCAGGACTTATCAATATTTAAAGCAGCTAATTATGTAGGGTTATTACATCACATAGCAGCTATTCAAACTTCTTATATCTCTAAAGGCCATATTCCATCATGTTTTACAGCCAGAAAGTCCAAAAATATTAAATGAAGCATATATAAATCCCAATAAATATTTCTATTGGGTTTTAAATCAAGCAAGTAACTTTAAAACACACTTTGCGTACAGAAAAACAGCCTTTTGAGTCACACCAAAAGCAATATGCCTTTGTACATCTGAATGATAAAGTGGTCAGGTATTATTGACTCACCATTAACCCAGAAAATACACTGTTTTCTTGACAATAATACATTTCAGGAGCAATATGTCAAATAAATGTGTGGGGCCTTTTTTTTTTGGTAAAATACAAAAGATATAGTGTTGGCACTTAAATAAAAAACATAATTTTAGAAGGATAAATGGACAAGCTTTCTAAAAGTAAATAGGTGTCGAAGCCGGATTTCTATTCATCCAATGAGAACAGTCTGATATGGAGACACTTATTGCCTCAAAGCTAAGGGATGAGAAAAACCTCCTTTGTTTAGCTCAGACATTCAAAAAAAAAAAGAGGAACTAATTTAGTGCTATAAAACATCAATGATTTCATTAATTGTCTATCTAGATTTTTTGATGATAGAATATCAGCAAGGGGTTTATAAAAGAATAAAAGCTGCAAGGAACAAATTTTCTTATCTGTGAAACTTGATGCTTACAACCAAGACTCGCAGTCATCTCAATAGTGTGACTGTTGATTGCCTGCTGTGTTTAGTATCTGCTGCATTAACTATGTGGATCCTTTGACAGCAGCTTTCTGTCTGGGTGCTTTAACTAAATTAGCTAAAATATTCAGTGATATTAGCTTAGCTTAAAGTAACTTATTAGGAACAAACAAATTGTTCTAGAGGGGCTACATATGGAGTTTAAGTGGCAAATATCTTACAGTAGTGGAGTTACACCCTCAGGGATGAAACAGAAAGCTTATGGGCCCATACATGGAGCATCGATGCATCAGAATAACAATGTAGTCAGAATCTGAGCAGAAACTACATCTACTTCTCTGCTGCCCCTATGATCCGACCCTGCATTAAGGGGGAAATGATTGATTGCTTGTTTGATGGACGGACGGAAGGATGGATACAGTTGGAAAAACTCATTTCATACTGGGGTGTTAAAACACAAGCAAAAGCGTAGCAAGGTAGATTTTATTCAGTTTCTCAGCGCTGCAGAGTGTTGCACATGTATGGTTTGCAAAGCTTATACAATTCAATATAATTTCTATGTAGAAATCAACAGGAGTTTTTTCATGTTATTAAGTAATAAAGTAAAATCAGCACATCAGCTAACCCCATTTTCCCAATATAGTTAGTTCAGACAGTCACCCTTTTCAAGTACAATTCAACAGCCCCATTTCATGGGCCTGACATAGACATTTGTTTTAGCTGGATTTTTCCAGCAGGAAAATACAACCTCTTTGCCAGTGGGACTGTGGAAAAATAAAATGCGATTTAGAAATGATAAGTAACAGTCGTCACTCTGGAAGTGCTCGGCTAGCTCCTTATAGATCAACTCTCTAACTACAGAGTAAGAGAAAGTAGCTCATTCTAGACATGCAGTATTTATGTATGCACATTTTATAAAAGAGCAAAACATTCAATGCCTGAAATGATAGAAAATAAGAGTTATGCTATATTTTAAATAATGCTGGAGTCTTAACAGCACAGGTGGTTACATAAACTAATGCATTTTTTATTATTGTTAAAACCCCCAAGGCTCTAAATTATTGCAAGCAAAAATTTTGAGTAGCAGACAATTCAAAAGGTGCACTTTTACATATTTCATTCATTGTTGTTTGAAAACAAGCAAAAAATATCTTGGATTTGAAATTTATAAAAATGTGAAAATAGTCACATCTCTTCTGCAACACAATATAACATCCACCCTGTTTCCCTAGATTATAGCTTATGTACAAAATGCAGGGAAGTATTAATTAGCTGGGGGGAAAAAGTGTCAAAGAAAAGTAATGATACATCAATATAATGATGCATCAAGTTTATTCCAGGTGACACTGGAGAGCTTGGAGGGTAAACTGGCATAGAATGCATACTGGAGGCCGGCAAAGGCAAAGGGAAGTCCTATAAGTGCACTAAGTAGTAGCTATCGCTCATCACTTCTTCCTGAACACCTGTTCAAACAATGAAAGCTTATTATCTCTGGCATCGCAAAGGTTGTGGGAAGTTGGGGGTGCTGTTCATATGTGTGAGTGCATGTATGTGCATTGTCTGAGTATGTATAGGAGTATTGCTAAGGAAGCCCCGAAGAAAAGAGAGGGAGGAGGGAAAGCGGTTCAATCCACTATGCCCATCAGCCGACACACCCCTCCCTCGATGGCCAAAGACTGGCCAGGAACCGTTCCAGGAGGCAATCTGGATATGTGAGTCTGCAGACAACAAATAAAAAACACTTTTAAAAGTCTCTGTATATTTTAAGTACAAGAAAAAAAATAAACATAAAAAACAGAGTAACTCACACCAGGTTTCATTTCTAATTTGGTTTAACGTAAAGGTGCCAAACTCCAGCCCACGCGAGTGACTTTAGATGCCTCTTTTCTCCAGCACACCTGAACCAAATGAATGGCTCATTAGCAACCTCTGCAGAGCTGAATGACCTGCTGATGAGGGAATTCAGTCATTTGGTTCAGGTGAGGTGGGAGGGTGAAGCCTCTAAACTATACCACTGGCAAAACCTACATTCTAGGGATTGTTTTTGAGCCAACTCTCTCTGGAAACTGTTCAAATGGGTGAATAATCAGTAAATCACAACACACAAAAAGCGATGAGGCTCAAACTTGGAAACGTCAACTCAAAAACTGGGAGCTATAAACCTCTATTCCACTGGTTCTACTTCTCACTGTTTGCTACAGAGAAGTATATTACCAGTTTACTCCAACCATGTTAATTCATGAGCTACAAGTAGGCAGTGTGTGTCCAAATCAAGCTATGTGATCTTTAGCAGTGTTATGAGTAATTTAGCATGTCATTTCTTAAAAGTTGCAAAAATAAAAATTACATTTTAATTTTCCTAAGGACATTGAAGAGCTGTATTTAGCAACCTTATTTTACCAAGCTGGGTCAGAAAGAAACTGAGAAAATATATAACTAACAAAGACAATTATAGCAAATATTTATCTCATTTGGATAATATTTGAAAAAAAAAAAAAACAGAAAAGAGAAACAGAATCACAAGAACTCAAAATGTGCACATTACAGAAACATATACACCGATAGATTTAAAAAGCTATAACTGCTTTATTTAACTGCTTAAAGAATTTTGGACTGTTTATTAATGTCAAGAGAATACAAGTTTGCATTTATTTTATTCTTTGGAAGGTTCTAGTAACTTGCCATGTGTGATTAGATCCCCTGAAGATATTCAGTCAGTATTTGTATTTAGAATCACGTTTGTTTTTTTCAATTTGAACTGAATGAAAAGTTGTAAGAAAGTCACAAACACAGCTGTGAAGGCATGAGTGATACTTCCATCTGGGGATCACAGGTCATCAACCCCCCGTGTGCCATTAATGGCTGTCATCCTCCTTCCTTTCTCTTGGCAGAAAGGCTAACACTGATTCCTTTCCTCTTGGGGGAGGAGAAAATCAACTGATGAGTCAGGCCACTGAGCTGGTCCCACATAACTCATCCAGATGCAAGAGTTGACTGGTGCTGTTTGGTGTAGGCTCAGACTATTCCCCTGAGCACCCTGAGGGCAACTGTCACTACAATGGGACAGGAGCCAGACAAGGCCAACCACACATGGCAATACTCTCAGGGGGCCATTATGCCTCCTACACGTCTCTGAGTTTATCTTCTTCCCTTCATCTTGTGAAAATGAGGTTAAAAAATGGTCTCATTTGAACTGTTCGATAGGAGGTCCTCGAATGAGTCATGATCAACTTAAACTAAACGTTTTCCTTTTGATGCTTGTAACCAGCGCGAAAGTTTTCACACCAAATACTCCACTGAAAATTCCCACAGGGCACAGGTAACTGGCTGCTTAAGTTCATAAGGCTGACAGACAAAGCCTTATGAACTTATGACAAAGCCTTTTAATCGTTGTCTTTTTATTAAGGTTTTTTCCTTTTTTTGCATACAGTTTGTGAATACAAAGAGGTGTTTATCTGACACAGACATAAAATAATATACAGAAAATGTATCCCTACAAAGTAATCCCATTTAGCCCACCCAGGTCACTGCCCAGTAGGTCCACATACTACCTATCCCTGACAGAAACGGAGCACATTTTAATAAAATGAATTAATCTAGAGCAACATTGTATATTTTGAAATGGGTCAAGAAAGGGCCTCCAAGTTTTTTCAAATTTACCAGTTGAGTATTGGAGAGAGCATCCAATTCTTTCCAGTTTTAAACGCGACATTAGGTCACATAACCACTGCTTGTGAGTAGGAGGAGCAGCACCCTTCCACCTGGTAGTGTGCTCGCAGGGCTGCTCGGTTCTAGTAACAGCGGGTTGCGGAGATTCTTTTAGGGGTTTTTTTAAGCGGAGATTGTGGTGAAGTTGCTGCCGCACCGACGCTGAGATGGCTGACCAACTTACAGAAGAGCAAATTGCTGAGTTCAAGGAGGCCTTCTCGCTCTTCGACAAGGATGGAGATGACACCATCACCACTAAAGAGCTGGGCACCGTCATGCGCTCTCTGGGCCAGAACCCCACGGAGGCCGAGCTGCAGGACATAATCAACGAAGTCGACGCAGCCGGAAATGGAACGATAGACTTCCCAGAATTCCTCACCATGATGGCCAGGAAGATGAAGGACACAGACAGCGAGGAGGAGATCCGAGAAGCATTCCGTGTCTTTGATAAGGATGGAAACGGCTACATCGGTGCTGCTGATCTGCGCCACGTGATGACGAACCTGGGAGAGAAGCTAACCGACGAGGAAGTGGACGAAATGATCAGAGAAGCAGACATCGATGGAGACGGTCAGGTCAACTATGAAGAGTTTGTACAAATGATGACGGCGAAGTGAAGGCCTTGTACAGATTTCTATATAAATTTGCCTTTTTTTTTCTTTGTGTAATTTATCTGTAAAATCTTAATAGCCCCCATTCGTCCCTTTCGGCCGCCTTATGTCTATCTTGACCTTTGCCCCAATTTTAGGTGTGGGTGAGAAGTGCACATCAGAAAACAATGTAAATAGAGCTGTTCCTGTTGGCTTTCTTTATTTTTTTCTGAGTTTGTTACAGTAGCTTGCAGAGATACTGAAGTTGTTTGAATGACGAAATAAAGCTCTATTGTAGACCTCTAAAAAAAACAAAAACAAAAAAAAAAAAACCTTCCACTTGGTCAGAACTGTGCGCCTCGCCAACAGTGAGCAAAATGCCAGTGCCTGTCGTTTAGAGGCTGGTAGAGGCAACCCCTCACCACTGAAACAAAAAGAGCCAAGAGAGGGCCAGGTATTACTGCCACTCCGGCCCAGCCAGATCTTAGGATCTCGCGAGTGGCTAGCCTCGAAGACTCACTCTTTCTCGAGTGGCTAGCCACTCGCTAGCCCAGATCCTAAGAAGGAGACTTGCTCTGCCTGTTCCTCCAGGGTCTGCCGCACCTGGTCTAGCTTGGAGCTAAGCATGTTTGCAGAAGATTTGAACTCGGATTTCAGATCCTCCCTGTGCTGCTGAAGCAGTGCGGTGATAGCCTCTAGCGTTAAGCTAGCGTCTTCCTTCGTATTTCCTTTCACGCTCTTACGGGCTGTCACTACTGGGTAAATAATTAAAGCACTAGCCAAGATGTTGTTGTATTGATAGGTGGCGTAAAATTAGCTGTCTGTGGGGTGAATTTAGTTAAAAGGATGGATTTTTCCAGAGCCGTCGGTTGCTACGTCTATGCTGTCCGCATGGCAAACCGGAAGTAGCACAAAGACAGTTTAAACCTATAATATATTTACACCAATACATGTAAGACTTGTGTCCTGTTAAAAGCAGCAAGGTCAAGTAATAACGCTAGGCTGACATAAACACCTCAAGATACAGAATCTGAAAATACAAGAAAAGAAGTAAGTGTCAGGAATGGGTTAATTTTATAAGATAGAAAGGGCAGCATTACTAAGCAGCAACCAAACAAGTGAGGAAAACTGTTTTATACAAACATCCATTGAGGATAAAAGGGAGGCTTTACACTTCATGAAAGGAGATTAACATGTATGTCAGGCAAATATAAAAATGCTTCTCTAATGGCTTTTTTTTTTTGGCTAGTAATACCCCAAATACTGATTTTTAGGGCTTTGTTCTTAGCTGGGAAAAAATGCAAGAAATGGTGAGTAAATGTTGCATTTTATGCATTTATACAGTCAGCATCGCTGCAACATATCTGGGACAAGTCTGATTTTCATTTAATCTCTGAAAACAGCTTTGAGCACAATAACATAACTCTGAAAACAGCAACAGACTAACTCTCTTGCTTTTACTCACGTTAAGGAGGGTATTTCAACATATATTAATGTCACAAAACCTGCTTTAAAAACCCTGTCAGATACACTACTAGCCTTTGGAAGCCAGTCTTGAAAATGGCACCACCGTATATAAAATGAGGGGTCACCTGGAATTGCAGATTGCAAGGTTTAATTTCTGAAAACGGATTGTTTTGATTTGTTTCAAACAGAAATTGGGAATACAACAAATGGATGTGCAGCCACTTATTGGGAACACAGAAAAGGAAAGTGCTCTTACTTTCCTGAGAAATCAGGACATGTGTGAGAGTTTTGCAAAAGTTCTTGTTTGATTCCTACACATTTGTTGCAATACAAGAGCAAGCATAGGCAACCATATAACCTATCGATGGATAGGCAACTTCTGGTCATGAAGTTTTTCACTTCATTTTCAATAGGAAAATGAGTTACTTTAACAAAAGAAAAGTTGATTTCATGGGAATCAAAAGCCCCAAATGACATGTCTGGAAAATAACTGTAGACAAACTTAAAGAGTTTGTGTAGCATACTTGAGGGCGTTCTATCATATCAGTCATAAACAACACGCTCAAGCCCTATTTAAAAAGAAAAAAGTGTAAATATTCTAAAATATGGCTTTAAAGGACGCCGCACCTCGCTCCAGCGTCCTGCAGCCGCTTCTTCACACTGTCAAACGCCTGCCGTTGCCTCATCACCTCCGCCGGGTAATCAGGGAAGATGTAGATCGGCTTGTCCTTGTGACGGAGGGGGAACTGCTGACGGGCCAGTCGCAGAATCGTCTCCCTCACATGGAAGAGGTGAATTCGGCCGCGCGTCTTTACCAGGCAGCCTGCTTCCCAGCCGATGCGCCCGGTCCACCTCCAGCTGTGTCTGAAAATGAGCCGCACCGAGCAGTTCCGGGAATGAACTTCATCAGAAACTCTCTTGGATGTCCACCCTCGGTCTTTTCCGGCAACCCGGTGATTTTAATATTCTGCCGCCTGGAACGGGCCTCAAAAATCGATCACTTTCACACGAAGAGCTTCGTTCTCTGCCTGCATCCTGGCACAGGTTTCCTCAAGCTTGGAACGGCGGCCCTCGTGGTTGGATGCAGCATCCTCCACCTATTTAATCTGGTCGACGAGATTTAATAAAGATGCCTGGGTTGAGGTCAGGGTTGCTTCAAGATCGTTAAATCTATCATCCATTGTATTACTCATATTATTTATTGCAGCAAGGATTGTAGAAGATCCCGAATCCTGCTCACGTGCTGGATCAGCCTCTGTTGCGGTTGTCGCTTGCTTAGCTAGCTCCAGCACGTGCTGCTCAGTCGTCTCTTCTGAAGCCTTATCTTGCTTCTTCCCTTTTATCCGCCTTGGGTTTAGTCGTCCTCGGTGTTAGAGCAGTTGGTCAAAACACGGGGAAACAGAAATATGAGTGAAGTACCAATGTAAATAAGAAATTACTTTTAAGTGGTGAGGAGCCAAGAAAAAACACGTCTAGTCCATACGGTACTCACTAGCGCCCCCAACAGAGAATTTAAGAAACTTGCAAAAATTCTGTATGAAAAAAATAACTTCAAAAAAGAGCAAAATAAAGTAGAAAAGAAAGAAGGCATGCAAACCTGTTTACAACTTGTTACTCGGTGACCAAAGTAACCACATGACAGGACAACAGCTGTGTCAAAATATAGCATGAACAGGACAGCTCATTGTTCAAATGTTTAAGAAAAACAACATTCTTTGTTGACATAAATGTGTTTAAGAGTTACAGAAGCCACACATTAACACCACAGTGTACACGAAAGGATAAATGTAGCTCTATGACCAAGCTCTTGTTTTTTTGTTGTGGTTTTCAGATTTTTTCCCTCTTAGAATAACTACCAAGACAATCATATGCTATTTTAACTTTTAACTCATTGAAAGATGAATAATAAAAAGAGGTTTTTTAAGATACAAAACAAAAAATATCCAGAAAAGCATGCATGCTTTTTTGAATTTTTTTCTGGCTTTGCACAATTGAAGAAGAAAATCTTTATAGTGGTTAAGATGTAAAAGAGGAGAAAACAAAGCTATGGTCGTAGTGTTGTCATTCTTTGTCTTTATTCAACCGAGGTGATCAGAAAACAAAATTCGGTCTAAACCAGTGGTTTGTAGCTTTGCAAAACATAATATGATGCCCTGAAGTTAATCCAGGGTAAATTCAGGTGACTATTTGAATAAAACCAGATGCTCTTCCTCAAGAAACTGGTCATGTCACAGTAAAAAGTGGAGAGACAAGAGAACGACTAAATGTTTAACAGATATCTGATAGAAACGGGAGAAATATAACACAACCGTACAAGTGGCTGACAATACATGCTAAATCAACATTCTTAGCTGAGATATAGAGAAAATATGCACCAGATTGGCCTTGACCAGAAAATGTTTGGTCAGAAACCAAAACGTTCACTCTATTGTCCTACCAGTAAACCCACCATATTAAGTCCTTAAAGACTACATTGAAAACACTGTTTAGTGTGAAATTCGTTACTAAAAGAAGCCTCAAATTTTGCTTTTTTAAAATTTTGTTAGTCATGGTAAAAAATCTGTTCAATCACAACTGGCTAAAGTGGTATTTTGCAGGTCAGAAATGTCGCCTATATACAGTGTTATTCTGTGGTTTTCTACGAACACTAAGCTATCTGAAGCAAAAACAATTCAAAAGACACCAGAAACTCAGTGACCTCTTTACTAAATACTCAGGCTGCTGTGTAAAAGCACCTTTCATGTTTTATCACATCTAATCAGAGAAAGATGAACTCTGGCTGGGCAGAAATGGTCAGCTAATAGGAATGGAAGGAATGTTTGAAGATTCACAGCCAAGGCAGTGAATGTCTGAGCTCAGGAAACTGTGTATGAAAACATGTTTTGCAAGATTTTTAGTTATTTTAGGATTCACTTTGTTTTACACACTTTGTTCCAAACTACTTCTGCTTCTACTCTTCTCTAACTTTGAGTTTGAACATTCCCACAGATTTACCATCAAGGTCATGGCCATGCAGGTGGCACTTCGTGGGCCTCTATAGCAGACCACAGCAGCTGGGACTGCAGTCTGAATGCTTTAAAGTTCCTATCTCTTGCTATTTGAACTTCATCTGACAGGAGAGAGAAAACAGATGCTGTTCACCATGGTACCCCCTTAATGAACGTATGTAGGCACTGAGCAGAAACATCTCTGGTCCCAGCTGGGGATCAGCGAGGGAAATCTTGTTTGCGCCCTATGTGGGAGCATGACGGACAGAAAAGCCAGCTGCTCTGGTGTGCAGATGGCATAACACAAGAGGCGCAGCTCGAATCCCACAGTCGCCCTCCAGCAGAGGCAGTGTGAGGTTTGGTGGAGCAGCTGTGATCCTGGCTGCACTCTCCAATATCAAAATCACCATTGGTCCCTGAAGAGGAAGTGGACACCCGGCCCCAGGAGATTTAGCGATAGCTGACTCCTAAAGCTGCACTCACGTTACGCAAGTAACTTTTTACTGTTAAATGTGAACAGTTTGGAGACTACTCAAACGCAAATTATGAATTTTTAATGAAATAAGCGTGCTTTATTTTTTAAAGTACCTTGTTTGGCATATTGTGTCAAACAAGAAGCCTGCATGCTTCTTGTCAGAATATTTATCTGAGTCCACAGGGCATCTCTTTCAATCAAAATTTAGAAAGAAATACACAAACAAAAAAAGGACACAAGACAATAGCAGACTGATCTAATGCCTAAACTGTGCATTGGGTATATAACTGATGTATAACTCAAACAGTCGCAACAGCCAGCAGCCGTTTTTATTTCCTCAAATATTAAAACGTAAATATGTGTCACCACTTTTTGTTGCTTAGTTTAATTTCTGTAGAGGATTTTAAGACCCTGTACTTGTTAAGACAAATACACCCCTATTTGTCTTAGGGGTGTATTTGTCTTGCACCCCTAAGACAAATACATTAGGCACCATGCACATTTATAGAGATTAGCAGGAAGTGATACCAATGGATGAGTTTCAATAACCTTTAGGATACGTTCAAACCCTAAAGGTTGTGATCAAAGAAAGTCAAACCATGAGGAAGAGAAAAGTACAGCAGAGGAAGGCGGGACAGAACACAGAAAGCAAACACTTAGAAATATGATCCAGACTGTAAAACAGAGATTATGCAGAAGACTGTATCAGAAAGCCCTAATGCTCTTAGAAGTCATGAAATTTTGCTAAAATGTCTGTAAACAATAAAACTTTAAGTTTAATGGTATTATTCTGTGAATGCATGTATCACTTTTAAGGTACTGTTTACTGTTAAACAGACAGTGGAGCTATGAATCCGATATCACGTACTGAGAGTGACGTTGCCTCCTGCTATAAATAACTAACCACCATTCACAGCAAGCAGGCTAAAGAGACACGCATGGTGACCATAGTTTTTAAAGCAAAATCTGAATAAATTAAAATCAGTATCAGAAATCGGCCACAAAACTCTTACTGGTGCATCTCTACTAGAGTAATTGAAGATTTGTTTGTTTTCTCTTTTACATGAAAAAATTGTAACACGGGAGTTATTTAGCTTTTATAAACCAAAAAAGTGTAATTTTATTGACATTAAGCTATTTTTTTAAAACCTTTTTTAATCTGTAAAATTTTGATGTAGGACAACTAACTGTTATTAAATATATTATGTGTTAATATTAATATATTTTACAATATCTGGCAATTCAAAAGCTCACCTTTGCTTTGCTATCCTGGGCAGACATGTAGCCAACACACATGCTCTCTGTGGTGTGACTCCACAGGAACTCCACTGTGAGTGAACAATAAAAACATAAATCAGGGCTAAGCTTATCCACAATGAATAATATAAGGAAGTCTTTTAGCATTCAAATTCACAAAATGTACATAATTTAAAAGGCCTACAACATATACAAAGACACAAGATTAGAAGCAAATCTCTGATAACGGACCATTTTACCTTTCTAATGTGAAGTACGTGACATGCTGTTAATTCCTACATCAACAGTTATGAAGTCAACCAATCAAGTTTATTTATATAGCACATGTCAGCAACAAGGCAGTTCAAAGTGCTTCACATAATAAAAACACAAAAATAAACAGCCATAGAAGACACCACACAGTCAACAATGGAGAAAACCAGTAAACATTACATTTTGCCAAGTGCCAAAGTAGTGAGAAATGGTCACAACTTTGGGAACATTTCAACCTGATTTTGATCTTAAGCTCTCAGCCTAGCAGAAAGAGACGATTCTGTCTCAAAGCTGCAGGTAGAGAAACCAGATCCATGAATACAAACAGTCAAACTGAGCAGTTCTCAGAAGGAGCCACTTGTGCAAAGATTAGCAGTTGATTCCAAAGTGGGAGGTCTGAATCTGAGATGAAGGGGATGAAACCAGAGCCTGACTGCACAAGTTAAACCCCAGACCACCAGCGAGGAAAGCCACGGCATCTCCTCCCACTTTTACTCATTCAACCAATTGTTAATTTTTTTTTTATATATTCACAGTCAGAACTGGTGTTAGAGGAATGGATCTGTGCACAGAGATGCAAATATTAATGCTTTACCCATTGCAGCTTGAATATTTGGAGATGGCTGTGCTTCCACACATCTGCAGCATCTCAAGACAATAACTCCACCCAGAACGCGATCTTCACTGGCCAGAAACGGTGAGCCTAAAAATATAAAGGGCCAGAATATTTATCTGAATCCACAGGGCATCTCTTTCAATCAAAATTTAGAAAGAAATACACAAACAAAAAAAGGACACAAGACAATAGCAGACTGATCTAATGCCTAAACTGTGCATTGGGTATATAACTGATGTATAACTCAAACAGTCGCAACAGCCAGCAGCCGTTTTTATTTCCTCAAATATTAAAACGTAAATATGTGTCACCACTTTTTGTTGCTTAGTTTAATTTCTGT
>CAEGAE010013349.1:0-30512 GCA_903067095.1 Girardinus metallicus | reverse complement strand
TGGCCAGGAAGAACGAGCCTGATGTCTGACGTCTCTCAGCGGTCTACGGTCACAGGACTGGGATGTTGGAGGTGAAGGATGAACCTCGGACGAATGTTGAAATGGCGCTAATGAGGTGCGAGACCCGGAGCTTGAGTAGCGAAGGTGAAAGAGCACACGGCGTTCGCGACTTGGAGCTTGACTATTTACTGGAAGAGGAAAACGTTCGGCAGCAGATGGAGTATTTAAGATCATCGTTCGAATCTGAAGGGAAGAGCTGGATAGCCACGTCGTCTTCAGTGGTGAGTTGAATTTGTAGGCTTGTAGCAAAAGTCACGGGTCTGACGTTTGACGAAACACAACAGACTGAGTTGAGTGGATGAGCAGAGTATAAATAGGCCGCCTGGAAAATTAGAGGTGTGGTTTGGGCGTGGCCCAGCTCCTGAACCTTTGTTAACACATTAACTCCATATAATACGTAAAGCTCTGTGCATTTTACCTCAGGATTCTTCAAAAAAAATACTATTCTTTTAAAGGTAAGTTTATTTTAAATATTTCATATTTTGGAGGGTTGAGACAGTCTAGATTTTTGTATAAAACAAACAAAGATTTATTTAAAAAAATGTTATTAATTTCAGGTTGAACACTAACAGCCATACGGTATGTGAGTTTTGTATTCTATTCTGAGTGATGAAATGCAATTGCTCCATTAATGATGATTTAATGTACTTACTGACTTATTTATTAGAATTAGCATTTTTTTTCACCTTGTACTCTCGGTCTTTAAAGTTGTAAATCATAAATTTAAATCCAATTTGGGACAGTGAAGTTTAAGTGAGTGCTTGTGACTCTATTGTACCACAAAAGGAATAAAGTGTTTACATGAGGAAATATTATTTTACATTATTAGATCTATTTAATTTTATAAGGTGAAAGCTGTGAGTCATTAAAAAGTCATTGTTACAGTAGATATTCCCCAGAAAGTCAGATTTAACTCACAGAGGAAAAGGTGTTTGCTAAAAAGCCATTAAATCAGTAAATCTGCAAGGGTGAGAGTGTAACAAATCAAACCATATGGCTTGCTATTAGTTTCTGCAGATGTTGACTTGTGGTTCTTCCATCTGCAACATCACTCATAGTGACGGACTGTGTAAAATGAGGAAGCCAAACAAATGAAGTCTGATCAGGTCCAGTTAGCACAGGCCTTTGGGGTCATGTCTCCCTTCCGCAATAATTTATAATTTCATCCAAAAGAACCAAGCCCTCTAAACAACCACAAAAGGTGGGAATTTTGGATATTAAAATATAACTTTGGAATTTTTTCAGTTTGCTCCAGTGGATTCTGAACAAACCGCATATTTTGAGATTTGATTTTGTCCTTCCCAGCAAAAATGTTGTACTGTGATTGATGTGTTTGATTATAGTAGTGTTGTATTAGCTATCTCCTCACATCTCACCATGAGAATTAATCTTAATATAGATTTTTTTGTTTTGTGTCAGCAGGATAAGTCACTGAATGTCAAAATTTCCACTGGCAGATGGGCGTTTTTGTAATCTGAGTAAGCAAAGATAATTTGGATAAGGCACCATAAATGGAACTCATGACAAGGCTCTAAAGTGTGAGTGTACATGATGTACACTGTATATGTAAAAAATCAGAGGCAACGATCACATGTGGACACTAAACTGTTTTTATACAGTTACGCTTTGCTCAAGACTTGCATAAAGAAATATCCTCACTCAATACACTAAATAAGTTAGAATAGGTGTCACACAAGACTAATATGTCAGATTAATAGAACTTTAAAGATTGTCAGATTAATAACTAGCTTAAAGAAGGTATTTAACATACTTTCATTAAGACCACATTTTTTCATGAAAATATTTTTTTATTGAACTGATTTAAGGATCCCATCCTAAATGTCATATTTTATTAGCTGTCAGCAGAAAATTCAAATTAACAGAGAATTGTTTGAAAACATTTTTGAATAATCAATCAAGACATGTTTAGTAAAATTCTATAAGTTGTTGAATATGAATTTATGCCAGATGACAATGACAGACAACTGTAATGACTAAAATGAAAATAAACTCATCTCATACTGTTTTACAGACAATGATATTACTTGTGTTTTCAAACAGACTTAAAAATTCAATAGATGTAGCGTGTCCAAACTAAATCTGTTATGCATTTTCTTCTTTTCAATATCTCAGAAAAAGGTGATAATGGGCAGCCAGTTCTATCATTTTTGGTGGAATTCTAAAATCTGCAGCCTGCACGTTTACATTTTAAACATTCTACTAAATGTTAAAAAAGACATAAAAATAAATTATGAGCTAACTTTACAAAATCTATTTGGCATCTAACCTCTGTCAACACAAGACCATGAGCTCACGCTCATTGTTGTTATCTCAACAATGAGATAACAAGTTATCTCATTGTTGAGTCTGATGCGGTTATTACATTCTTTTGACCTCATCTCTTCTCTGAGATGAATGAGGACATTTTGCAGTCTATTTGTTGCATTTAGACTGTACAGTTGCAACAGCAAAAGGGAAATAAATGTTAAGACTCAAGAATGTGACTATTAATGTAAGGTATCACACAAATTGCAAAGATGAAGACTCAAGTCATTTTCATTTTCAGGAGCAGTGAAAATATCTAAGTAAAAAAAAAAAAAAAAAAAGATTTGTTGGCATCCATGCCCGGCTACCCAAGAAAAATAAACATTGACATTATGTCAGAGTTTCATTTATATGACTATACAGCACCTGCAGAGGTTGAATATACATCGTTTTGGCCTGTAGCCAGATGGCAGCTCACTGCAGCACTGACAGTTACAGGGCTCAGTAATGGAGCAGGTGAGAAAACTGTGTTAAGGAAAAATCTGGGTCCATTTGTAATGTTGCTCCACAAAGCAAAAAGACAAGGGAGTCTGTGATTTTGGATGAGACTGCGGAATAAATTGTAGCATGAAAACTGGTTGGAATCAGATCCTTTATGGTTTAGTACACCTGGCAGTGAAAAAAGTGGCACTGCTGACGTCACTAGGGCCGCATGTTATTCTTAAAGGAAATGTCTGTAAACATTTTCAAATGGGTTTCTTGTAAATGAGACTGTATGATATAAGAACAACAGTGGAACATATATTCATGCCGTTTTACCTGCTGTGATGTGATGGTGCTGATGGTGGGGTAAGTTTATTTTGTGCCTAATGCACTGTATGTTCAGCCTGGGATGTTTCATAGCAAGCCCAGAGAGAATGCACAAGGGTTGTCAGTCATCCACTTTTAGTGCAAGCCAAAACCACTGACGTGGATTAACTCAAAGTCTCTAAAATGTAGCCCACTCAAGAAAACTGTCATGGGGAAGAGACAGGAAAAACAGTGAAATGGAGAAGACATAGACTTGCTTTATGTGAGGTTTGTGGGATGATGTCTGACTATTTTATCTGCACAGTGGAAAGTAGTTCAGGACATGCATAAATGCACTGGGCCTTTGACAGTTAACAATGCAGACTGACAGCTGGATGGTGGCTGGTTCAAGTCTCACCCGAGGCCTTTCTCTGCTGACTTTGTGTGTCTATGCTTGCCTGAATTTTCTTCAGGTTGATACAGCTTTCTCCCAATTTCCAAAACACGTGTCAATTGTTTTATCTTTCAATATTGTTAGGCTCTGTGATGGACAGGCAACCTGTCATGAATGTACCTGATTTCTTTCCTTCTTGACGATATATAGTTGAATATGATTGACCAGCAAACTCACAAAGCTCCAGCTCTACTAAAATAGTTTACTCTCACTACTAAATTGCCACCTCACTTAAATAAAAGCTGTATTTCTTTAAAAATATAGAATTCATTCATGCTGTAACCATCTCTTTTAGTGAAAGCCAGTTTATACTTGTTGTTTTTCTGCTGCTTTGGGGGTCCTAATGACCTACCGTAGCCTACATCTACTGTATCAGTCAGGCTGACTGCTCTCAGTCAGCCTGAGAGCTGACTGCTCTCATTTTTTTGTAGTTTTGGTTTTGCACAAATCAGCACCACAAAAGGCATTACGACACACATCCATCTTCTGACACACAAATTCCTTTGAACGTATGTGTAAGTATTGTTATATATGAGCAAAATAAACAACAAAAAAGTGGAGCACAGCTCAGACAAGTTAGTGGACATAAAAAGTAGAGATTTTATAAGGCCCTCTTGGTATCCCATACAGTGTTGACTATGATAGGTAAAGTTTGAAATTATAATGGAAAGCTTGTTGTGAAACTGCCTAAGCAAGCAGCTGTTAGGACTGTATAATGTCTGTGTAGTTTGGTCCACTTCCAAAAGTGCAATGTACTGCTCATCAGAGGTTCTAATATTAACCACTGTTGCATGCCAAGCTAGAAGTACAGTTTTTTCCATGGTTATGCATGCCAAATTATTGTACATTTTTAATTCTCTGGTCTTCTTGAATCTTATATCCCTAATAAGCTGTTGTGTGTCTGGCTTGCTTCTCAGATATCAAGCTATGTTAATATCTTCCTGTGCATTTCACAATGCAATACACACTATTTTTTTGGGCCTGTTGAAAAATTTCAACACTAGTAGAGTACGGATAAAGGATTGAACTTTCATTCTTGAAAAGTATGAAATGTACACCCTTCAGCCCAAATGCAGGCTGTGTAAAACATGTGACACATCAAAAGCAACACATGTACTAAATATAACAAAACACTGATGTTCTACTAAATACACTTAACTTCTTTATCCACATCAAGACCCATGCAAACCAGATCTTAGGATACACCAGCATACAAGATGTTATTAGAAATAGAGTGTCATAGCAGCTTTACTTCATACTTTAATGTAAACACATGCAGTTGTTTCTGAATATCTTTTTTTTGTTGTTTCTTGCAGCTTGCTGTCTTTGCCATCAGGAAACCATCTACTGTATTAGCAATGTTGATGCATTTTTCTTGTTCAGCTTATGTGGCTTATCTCAGCTTGGACAAGATAACTGGGGCCACTCCTTAGTCTGCTCTGTGTCTATGAAAGAGTCAGATATGTCAATCTCTGCCTTTAAGCGAGTCATTTCCTTTGGAAAACTGATTCATCCGTCTCCAAGTGGAGAGGGAGGGGATCATCACTGAATGATCAGAAGTTTAAGGTAGAGCTGTGTAACTCTCTGTAAAGATTGTAAATGTAAAAAGGAAGGTAAAATCACAATGTGGATTGAATAGTCAGTCTCGTAGTTTGAGATCTTCTTGCTACTGCCTGAAAAATGTTTGACAAAGAGCACATACATATATTTTTCCCCCCATGTAACGCGTAACATATGGAGTCTGATTAGAAACTGGTGTTATTATATCCAGAGGTGGAACGTGAGATACAATCTGAGTGCAAAACAAATGTTTAAATGTTATTCACATCTAAAATGTAAAAATGATTTGACATGTTACCAGGTTCTGATAAAGTACAGACTGCAGTGGGAGTGGGCCAACAAAGGTTTCTCTGTGGCCTGGGGATGGAGTTTCAGCTTAAAATAAGTAGGATTTCACTGTGGGGACATGCAGAAGACGCGCTGTCCTGTTTAAATTTCTCAGTCAAACTTTCTAGAATTTGAAGATAGTCTGTGGATGGAATCAGGCAAACACACACATTTTCAAGTATAATAACGTATTATGTTGTTTACTAAACTTTACCACAAGAGTTAAAATTTTACCATTAAAACAGAAGACACATCAGTAACATTGTGTATCACTTAATTTTGCTTCACTAGGTGCAATTTGAGGATTTTTAAAAACTTTTTTCCCCACTTTTACGTCTATGCACATAAGATACAAAGTTTATTAATTTAATGAATACAGAAGTCATTTACATATGAATTCTGTATTCATGTGTACATGAATACAGAATTCACGTATAAACTCAAAATTAATTAAGATACAAGATTAAAGACAAAACTCCAGGGAGCAAAAAAATCACTACAGGAAATATATATGTAGTGTCCCCCAATATTATTAAGGCGAGCTAAACATTTATTTTTTTCTATGTGGCTGACCACATACGCCACATTTAACGATGATGTGATTTAAACTCCAAAGTAAGTTAGGGTTCAATAATTTAAATGACTTGATTTCATTTTCTCTGTGATAATTTATGAGACAAGAAATAAATTACGTAGCACTTTTAAATAGAAAAAATAAAATTTTTTCAAATGATGGCTCATGGAACAACTGTATTATGATTTCTCTAAAGGTAAATCTGAAAGTAAAGTTTCTGACTAACAGCCATGTGACAAAGAAAATGGAAATGAATGTTGCATGATCCCTCACAGATGTGATTTGAACTCTCCAGTTTATTCATTGCTTTCAAAGTATGTCAAGAAAATACTGTCATTTTTGAGAAGTTCAAGAATCTTTTCAAGCTTGTTTAAGCAAAACAAAAGGGCTGCTGAATTTCACTAAGAAACCAAGTGAGTAAAAGACTAGGCGATATTCACATGAAGGATGTAACAGGACAAAGTAAACAGGTCCTGTTACTAAATGGAAGATTCCCTTTTCCTGTCCTAGCTTATTGCTAGCCAACAAATATTGATTAGAGTTCATTGTTTTCTGAGGATCTAACAAAGTAAACAATCAACCTGTATGGATCACTTTTTGAGATTATCAGGGATATATATGAGCTCAACTCTCCTGTTATTCTTTGTAGGTTTCTAACCTTTCTCATGCTTTCTGACCGGCTCTATACATGTTTCCATTGGTATTTTGATTATTTTGTTGATGAGCTTCAAGTCTTTTAGGTTGGAGGGACACCTCCAATCTTTTGGGTTGATTGGCTGTCAATCCAAAGCCAATAAATCTTTGGGTCAATAGAGCCAAAGATTGATTGGCTCAATCAGTCTTTGGGAAAGATTGATAGAGCCAATCTTTGCCTTGGCTCTATCAAATTATTAGTAATCTATGTCTGCCAAGGTGAGGTCAACATTATGACGGTGATCTTTTAAAACTATTTTTAAAGTAATCTCTGTGTAGTTTTCTGTATTGTAAATATGGTGTCAAAGTCATCAAAAAGGTCACTATTGGTATTGTTTACCACAGGTTAAGGTTGGCAACTTTGAAATAATCAAGTCATCTTTCTGTAATTCCGTTAGTCTCCTTGTTGTTGCTGAAGCTGCTCTTTGCTTTTTTTGTAAAAATCAGAGGAAGATTAATGAAGTTGTTTTTTCGGTTATAATCACAGTAAGAAGTCAAAATACATTTCACCACGGTTGTTTTTTTTGGTAGCACCAACAAAAAAAAAGAGAAAACAATCACGACTTGTATTTTCTTTCACTCTGCACTAAATTATCTTTATAGAAGGTTGTGTCGATGCTATAGCAGGCAGACTGTACACTAAGCGGGTTTCTGTAACAAGTTCCATGTGTATTTGTTCACTTTAGGTTATCTGTCACATACATCCATTGATATATATGAAACATCTGTTTATATGTCATTCATGAAATTATGTACATAAACTCAGTCTGATATCTGATCCAAAAATGATGTCAATATTTGGTCCAAAACCTACATTCAATCAGATCTGTTCCTTCTCTCATAATTGTTGCAAAGAAACAATAAAAGCAACTTGGTTTAAACCATTTTCTGAAACAAAATGTAGTTTGCATCATGTTAAAACCTGTTTCTTCACTGCCAGAGAAGCTACAAATAAGTCTTGGGGAGGGATTGTCATCCGTCTCAAATCTTAAGGATCTATAAAATATACATATTTTTTTTCCCCATCTCAACTGGCTGGAAAGATGGGGAAAAGGGTCATAGACAAAAACATATGGAAGTCAAATTTTTACCAGTTTATTTGAAGAGAGTTAATTATTTAAAGCTGAAAGACAGGGTTTTTGTTTGTTCAATGTAACGCTCAATTAATCAGTGTGTTCAAGTTGTCTTGAAAAAATCCTTAAATCTTAAGGAAGTGAGAGGTAACAAAAGGATATATGGTTAGTGTCTTTACCTTGCCAGGAGAGACTTGGAACTTTGAAAGGTTTACGATCAGTTTATGTCGATGGCCTTCATTGCTAAGGAGAAACACAATGAACTGAGTCGATGAAGATCACTGTCGGTGTGAAACAAACTGGAATGCTTTAGTCTCATTAAGCTACTAAGTATAATAGCCAACAACATTCAAATATAGCACACGATCCTTCATTTTTTTGTTGTCTAGCAATTAATGATCTGCTACTTAAACTAGAAATATTTTAACCAATAGAAACTAACCAGGGAAGTAAGATGCAATTAAACCCTTCTTGTAAATTTGGAGCAGCTTTTGGCATGTTTACATATTTATTTTAAGTTTTAAGACATTTGACTTGATTTATCTTTTGAGTTTTAATGAGGTTGTCAATTTTATGCCTCGAGGACTTCCAGAGTGCAAAGAAACATATTCCTGTCTTGAGTCATACCTTACAAAAGTATCTTTGTAATAAAAGACTATGACCCAAACTATAAGACTCAGGTTGAATGAGCTGCAGTGGTACTTTTATGAAATACTTGGTCTTGGGTAAGTATATCAGGACAGATTAAATTAGATTAAGGGGCTAAAGGAGCCTGTGGATAGCAGAACAGTCCTACAGACATGGAAAAAGCATGACCTTGCTAAACGGGACATGACAACACCAGTCACACACACAGAGCCTGTGGACATAGACAGACAGCATAGCAGGATGACCTTTTTGGCAAGTGTGAGCCTGTTTCCTCCCGTTGTGAAGATGAAAAGGAGACAAACGATATGGGCCCTTTTTGACACTGGAATGCCTTTTTTTTTAATCAAACAAATTTAAAATCTTTATGTAAAAATATACAGTGGTGTCAAAATTATTTGATCCTAAAAACATTTAATTCTGACACTGAAAAAGACAATTTTAGTAGTTTTTGTGTGCACAAGAAAGAGGAAGCTAGTGATCATTGATATTTCCTTTTTTTAAGGCAGTTGTTTTTCAGGCACTTTTCATAAAAAAATCAAAACATGTATGGTACATACTTGGTATTTCATTAAAAGTTAAAAGAAAAATATTTTCTTTTAACGCAAAAATCCCCGTCTACACATCCATCATAGTTGAAATGGACAGAGATGTAAAGGATTTCTTTGGGGAGTTCGTACAAGACCAAATGAGGGTATGTGAAATAGATGTTTTTCTGTGTGTTTTTTTCATTTGTACACCAAAGGGATACTTATTTTTCTTTTTTTTTAGGTGCACCGAGAAGGGCCTTCATTGCTTACATTTTTTAAACTCACAAAGAACGTTTTGTCCTTCATTGCTCAGGCCCATACCGTGGTGTGATGCTGCATCACAAATCTTTGAAAATCCAGAGTTGATAAAAAGCTTTATAGAGTCACAGTATGATCTGGTTATTACTGATCCAGGAGTAGGACAAGGTGTTGTGTTAGCTAAATATCTGAAACTGCCGTTGGTCCTCAATGTTTGCTGGATTACCAGTGGAGAAGGTCACTTTGTGTTGGCTCCTTCACCACTGTCTTATATCCAAGTGATTCCAGGATCTGGATTAACAGACATTCATCCAGAGAATTAAGATTATTTTTTCTACAGCCTGATATGTGATAAATACGTTGAGGGTGGATGTGACATTGTCTCACTGCTTCAAGATGTCGATATTTGGCTGTTCAGGTCAGATTTTGTCTTTGATTTTCCTCAGCCAATAATGCCAAATGTCTACTGTTGGGATAAAAATAAATGTAAAAACCTCCTGCTCGTTTTAATTCTCCCATGTCCCTGGGTT
This sequence comes from Girardinus metallicus, assembly GCA_903067095.1. Lineage (NCBI taxonomy): Eukaryota > Metazoa > Chordata > Actinopteri > Cyprinodontiformes > Poeciliidae > Girardinus > Girardinus metallicus. The sequence goes on along the minus strand of CAEGAE010013349.1, from coordinate 20,754 downwards.
CAAGCAGGATCCCACGTGGCAGGAGTTGGATCACACAAACGGACACACATCGCTGTTCAACTTCGACAATCATGACAATTTATTAAACAATGGACAACATAAAACTCACGCAATGCATCGTACAACAGACAAATTGATCAAGAGACATATTACCTGAGACATAGACAAATACTCACGCAACAACAAACATTTTAGAGAGAAAAGCCTCCCGAGAACCCTCCTAGTTCTGACTCTTCATTTTTGCGCCTCCTGTTTTGTATCGAAGAGAATGGGTCCTCTGGGCTGTATGTAAATTAGGGGAGTGCCTCTAGTGAAGAGGAGGGCTATCAGATTTACAACTTTTCTTAAAATTCCTGAGTGAGACAGAGTTCTATGACTCCCCAAATCGCTAATCTAAACACAGGAATGGCCAGAGTGTTTTCTTTACAGGACTTAGAGGCACCCAAATGCCAGGGCCTCAGTAGATGTGTTTTAAACACTATATTTTGAACCTAGGATACAGATTAGATTACTTTTCAATAATTTAATACTGGTATATTAAAGAAAAGTATCCCACTGATCAAATTATATTAATTGAAGCCTGAGTATAATTTTAACCTATACAAAACAATGTTATTTTTGTCTAACATTTTGAGCATGTAATATGAGTTTATAAGTAACATTAAAACTAGCATATTAAGCTAATATTTTCCAACAGTATTTTTTCTTAACCAGTGGTGTTTTTGGGGTTCAAGTAGATTCGTTAATTTTGGTTCAAAATAATATAGAGTGTGTTATTCTTCACCAATGTTTGGCAACTATGCCAATAATTCGCCAGCGGAGGTCGACAAATGACAAAGAGATTGATGGAGAAATGGAGTTCTCAGGGAAATATCGCGTTATCAGACACAGAGATGACTGTTGCTAAGAAAGATAACCGTTGCTAAGAGAGATTTTATATGAGTGCTGTGTACTAACCTGAGCTATTTTTGTTGCAGGTGATCGGATGTATTGTGTATTCAGTAAAATATATTGACCTACCTGCTACCTGTTGATTTTCTTAAATATGCCTTATCAGATAACCATTGCTAATACAGATGACCGTTGCTATGAATGTCATTCATAAAATTAATCAGGTTGACATGATTATATATATTTTGTGAATAAGTATTTGGTCATGAATATGTCTGAGACAATTTGAATCATCCCCTGGAAATTTAACCTTTTCTGACATAAAAAAAATTAGATGTTGACATTTATTGTCTATTGCTTTCCTGCAGAAGCTCCTGAAGGTCGTCCATGATGACCTCCAGCAGCAGTACAACCCACTTAATACAAATAGCATCAACCTGTGGCTGAGAATGAGCATTTCAAAGCAGGACTGCACAGTCCTGCTTTGTTTCTCTGAAGGGTAAAGCAACACAGGTGCTGTTTTTCACAGGTCTGACCTGTGCCCTCTTTAATTGGGCCCTGGAGACAGTTAAAGACAATGTAAAGATTGTACGTGACTCTTTGACCCTGGAGGATCATTGGACATCACATGCATACATATGAAGCTGAACTTGATGATAATACTTATGGTTCTTCTTCAGATGGAATAGTCTATCTAGGAAAAAATCTGTCATCACTGCTGCCCTTCAGACCATTCAGGTACTTGTATGGACACATGATCGCCACAGATCTTCTACCACAACAGTTGCAATTTACCATTCCATTTGGTGATGCACCAAGATGTGGATTACCAGGATGCACAACAAGACTGTAGAATGCAACATAGAAGTTTTAATGATGAGCTTTCTAGGAATTTCATCAAATAGAGCTGCTAGTGGCTCCAGTGGATCTTGGTTCTCTTGGTCAGATGACGCAGTGTCTGTGTCACTGCAGTCCCGACTACTGAGAATAGCTGCATTGGGTTCAAGTTCTTTAGGTTCTTGACGACCTCTGAATCGTCAAAAAATTGATATAAAAAAAAACACTTAAAAAGACATTATAAAGTTGTATAGCAGCAATAATACCCTAATTTAAAGATTAAAAGCTACATCATGTATTGCATTTGAAGCCTGAGATAAAGCTTGTTCCAGCTGATGGAATTTATTAATTTACGGAATTTGTCAGAGGGCTGTACAGTGGCACAGTAGGTAGCACCACTGCCTTGCAGCAAAAAGGTCCTGGGTTCAATTCCTGGCCCGGTCTTTATGCATGAAGTTTGCATGTTCTCCCTGTGCATGGTGGGTTCTCTCCGGGTACTCCAGCTTCCTCCCACAGTCCAAAAACGTGAGTATCAGGTAAATTGATCTCTCCAAATTCTCCCTAGGTGTGAGTGTGTGCACGGTTGATTGTCCTGTCCATGTTGCTCTGCGTCAGTCTGGGGACCTCTCCAGATGAACCCTGCCTCTCACCCTGAACGTTAGCAGGAGATAGGCACCAGCACCCCTCCTGACCCCTCTAGAGACAAGGGTGTTAGAAAATGGATGGATGGAATTTATCAGCTTTTTAATTAAATATAACTAAATCACACGTTTGACATTGACCTTTCGGCACTTTCTTCTGGCTGGCTGGAGTAAGCCAGTGTCTATCTGTTTTGGCCTTCTGACACAGATTTCACTCAATCTGGCTGCTGTCACCTCTCTTCTGGATGTGAGAAGCCACTAGTTTGTCCCTGAGGCACCAGCCAGCTCACTTTTCCCATACCTGACCCAAAGCTCCACTTTGAGCATCAGTGCAGCAGCATGCCTACAGCATGATCCCAAACTGAAAGAAAAAATTACACTGATACTAATTTCTACCAATATATTATGTACATTAGTTTCAGTGGTGATGGTAAATCTGCAGCAATGAAGCAATGAGATTTTTTTTTTCTTTTACAATAACTGTCATTGAAGATGGCTGGAAAGCAACGTAATATTAATTGGTTATGCAATATCATTTTAAATCACATACACAGCCATTCGGGTGCAGTTTGCTGTCAGAATGTAACTGTTCGTCTTGTGTACAATGACCCAGACTTTATACATGTCAGTCCTCTTCCCTTGTGTTTGACTGGGCAACACTTCCGTCTTCAGAGACACAGAGTTGTCTATGTTATATTCATGTAAAAATATGTCCTGTCCACGACTGTCTGTTTAGATATACTTATCTGGTGTCTTGTAGGACTTCAGGCTGTCCCGGAATAGAGACTTGGTGTCTCGATCAGGTAGCAGTGGACGTCCAGCCACTGACGTTTGGGCCATTTTCTTTCATCATTTATTCACTCACCTGCGTATAAGGCATATGGATCATTTAGACGTGTCCCATTCACTGGTATTAATTTGGTTGCATAACTTACTTTATCACTCGGTGATAAAGAAGTTGTGGTATGCTGACAACATAATAGCCAACGTGAAAACAGAGAGATAAATGCAGGTTACCATATCAACTGGTAACATTTTAAAGGCTTTTCTGCAGTCAAGTTGCACTTTGTTTACAAATGCTGTGTAGCGACTGTACTAAACTGAACTATTTTTGTTGCAGATCATTAATTAAATATTACAGCACCAAATCTCTTTTGATTGTTTTGCACCATTACACTGCCACCAAGACATTTCTAGTTACATATTTCAATTGTTGGTGAGTTTGTTTTAAATTAACAATTATTCTTCTTTGCCATGCTACTATTTACTATTATCCAATAACCACATTAACAGAAAGAATTGACTTGAATATATACTTCTCATCAATGCTCAACTGTGACATTTTATTTTATACAGTACATTTAACATATGAATATAGCACATATTTTAGACCAAAAATTCAATCAAGCCTGAATTCTTTAGAAAAAAAATGTCTTAATACAATCGGAACTGACATTTTTTGTTGCTTTCTTTTCCCCGCTTGTGAAGAAAATCTATTCTCTTTTTCTCTTCTCATTCTAAATCATAGTGCTAAGGAGTTGGGCCTTGATGATGCCTTTTAGTTAAACACCTTCATTTTTAGCAGACATTGAAGAAGTCTATCCGAGGCAGCCCAACAGGCGTGAAATGTGAAAAGGAAGACATTCAGGGACAGAAAAGGCGGGAGGACTCAAATTACACCCCTCATCGCTTTAATACCTATCACCTCTTAGCTCATTCACTCCCCTCCCAGACACTTTTAAACCGTCATTTAATCCCACCTAATGAAATAGAATTCCTTTTTCGCTTTGTTGTTTGAGTAGGGCTTAACAATAATTGAATGGTTAGTGCTTCTTTACATAATTTTCTTGTACTCAGAAAAGATGGAATAAAAAACCCATATGAGAGTTTAATGTAAGCTTACTAGGAGGAAACTGGCCTTGAGCCCACAGAATGATTTTATAAGTAGGGAACGGGGCAGCTCAATTTCTGCCTGGACCACCCACTTGCTGACCTTTCTGAAATGGACTTTAATGCATGAAGTGGAATAAACCCAGATTAATCATGTGTTGGGACTGGGTCATGGACATGGTTGAGTGGTCTTTCTGGTGTGTGTTTCTGGCATAAGTGGGGTGATCCCAACTAACCCCAAAACACACTCAGATACCCGTGCCAATACATGTGATTAGAGTGTTTTTTTTTTTTTTTATTTGTTTTTACTATTAAACAAAAGTGTAGGTAGGGTGAATACACTCAAACAGCTCACCCATTTAATCTCAATTGCGAGTTTGAAGTGTTTCAAAGGTAAACAATGCGGCCTCAGTCGACTGTAAATATTTTTTTTTCTCTTCTTTTTCCAAGAAGTAACATGTGGATGGGTTGGGAAGCTGAAAGGTGCAAAACGTTTATTAAGGCACCTGAAGATAACACCGAATCCAGGGGAGGCCAAAATTCTTGTTCACATCAATGTGGCCGTAGACATGAATATGTAGACGCCTCGTTGAGCGGGTCGGCCCTTTGCTGCGATACGTCACAGCGTCCGCCATATTGAATGTGGTGTGTCTGTCAGTAACCTAATACAAGTAAATGTACCATACTTCATAAAGCACTGCTCAGCAAAGTATTTTAAGTGAATGCCTGTCATCGACACATTCTCTCTCCTCTCACAGGCACTAATATATTTGGAAATCAAAGAAAGCACCAAAGACGAGGTTTCTAACTTTTTGATGTCATTAATTGTTTTGGGGGCTTTCTTAAAGAAAACAATTTGATGCAACTGATTCTGATAAATCATCAGTCCTTGAAGATCCTAAAGTTGACTTGGACTTTGAGTCTAAAACTTGAGTTGACTGGGACTTGTGCCTCAGAGTCTTTAGCCTTGATCTGGACTTAGTCCTTGACAGCTTGAGATTTGCCTCTGACCAGGAAAAGATGACTTGTGAATATCTCTGGCATTCACACCTTTAGGTGTTATCAGTTCAAATGTCAAGCTGTCCTTCATCATAATGTTAGAGCTTTTTTTTATTTTCAATACAAATTTATTTTCAAAAGTAATTCCTTACAGTTTTCTCCATCGCTTTGGTGTATATCTCAGAACAGCACTGAAATCCTCAAAACTGCTTCTTCAGTCTTCAAATCGTTGTGTCTCTTCTACACATCAGAAAAACTATTTCTTATTTCTGTGAATACATTGCAAAGGCTTTTGTTTATCATACACGGGATCATGTACAATTCTCAGATTTTTCCTTAATTTTAAAATGCTTAATGTCATATTGATAAAAATGTATTATATGCATCTCTGTTGAATAGTCTCAACCGCTGTAACATTTAAGCTTTAGTTTGTCATTCAAGTCTTATCATGCAAAATTCTTGAACAAGTTGTTGTATGTCAAGCATATTTCTATACATTCCCAGTAGACTAAATCTGTCCTGAATTTGTAAATGGTTCCAAAGTGAATCCCGAGTTTCTCCAATGTCAGTAAATGTGTGAAGCAGTAGATCAACCAATACTCAATAATTTTCTAAAATAGCTCGCAGGTATAGAGTGAATAAAGACACAGCATAACATTACATTACAAGGATTTGACCAGGGTCAACAGCCATGGAGAAGAAGAAGAGAAGTGAGACTGTGGTGGAGGAGCTTTGAGGCAAAACATAGGAAGAGTCAGAAAAGGCTGAGGATGCACGCCTCTCGTATGCCATCGCCCCGACATCGTCAGGATGTGGGTTATGTATTGATAATTTTGATGTTTCACAGTTGGTGACTGTATGATGTTTTTGTGATGTAAAGCACTTTGAACTGCTTCGTTGCTGAAATGTGCCATACATATAAACTTGACTTGACCTGTCAAAAAGACGCTGATGGAGTTCCTTTCACCCAGCTTTTCATTCCTTAACCCCATTGAGGATCTTGCTCTCAGCATGGAGATGGAAAGTTTCTACACCGCCAGGTGTAGGAACTGTATTTCCTACAGCACTGAATGTACAGTTTTCCTTAAGGAGATTGTCTTATGTACCCATTTCTACATTTTCTCCCTTTGTGCTCTGAAGTACTGTCTTTCCCTTTCTGTATCACAAAGACTTGATCTGTCAACAAATTACAGTGAAAGCATAATGTTTATTTATCTTGAGTCCCAACCTCTAACCATTGATTTCCACTGTTACAATTTAGAATACCTGTCATGAAAACTTTAGCCATAGTTTGCAGCAACATCCCTCAAAAGTACATGGTTATATTGGCAACATTACTCAGCAATTTAATTCTTATTTGTAGGCAATGAAACAAGGATTGTCATTCTTGTATCTGAGGCACTGACATGTCCACTGACATAGATATTTACTTTTGAAAGATGAATTAAGGATTGTGTTTTATTGTTTGTACAAATTGCTTTGCTAAATGCACTTACTGTTTTGCAAATGCTGAAGGTGACTTGAGACATGCACCAAAGCGACAGAGAATAACTGTAACATAAGTCAATACAAAACGAGAGCTTTAAGCGTTTTCCAGTCTGTGTTTTAATTTGCACCGAATAAAAGTGGCTTCTTTAGTGAATTTATTGTCATGTAAGAACAACTTTAACACGAAAGTCTGTGCTGTTAAAATCTCAGGGTTCGATAGAAGATGAGCAGGGCTTGGAGGTCCTGCTCTCCTCTGATCCATCAGAGCCTCGCCGTTACAGACACGCTCTGGCTCCGAGACCCGGTTTCTCTGTGGGCAAGAAAAGCTGGACTCGACCCAACAGCAGCTGAGCCAGGGAGTCATAACACTTCAATATGTGATCCTCTCGGAGCAAGGGAGCCACTCTGCTGTGAATCTGAGCAAGAGAGAAATGAAAGGTGAGCCAGTGAGTGTTGGATTAGAGAAGGAGAGAGAGAGCGAGAGAGAGGAGAAGAGGAGCAGAAGTCATAAAGAATAAATCACTGTGCTAAATGAACAAAGGAATGAAAGAAAAATGAGCATGAGAACAGAATGTGTTGAGAGGACAGAAAAGGAAAAGTCAGGTTCAAAAAAGGGAGAGACGGAAGAAACAGTGAGTGTTGAGTGTTAAAGGCAGCATAGTGAACTCTGCAGTGCTCCAACAGACTGTGAGCATCTATAGGACATTGTTCCTGTGTACTGCAGGCATGTAGCATATGGCTGAGAGTGCAAACAAGTGAATTAGCGCTTGTGCTTGTGCAGTAACATGGTCATTCTGAACAAGGGTCAGGTACTGAGGAACAAGTTCACATTTATGCATTTTAGGCTGTATGTGCATGTGTGTGTGTGACTGTTATGTACTGGCAGTAACTGCTTAGTTGGGCGGGAAATTGGAGCAGAGCTCATCTTCATCCGCCTGCCGCAACACATCAGCGCTGCCCTCACCATCAGATGTGACAGCCCACGACTGTCAGTGTCCTCGCTAAAATAGTCGCGGTACGGCTGTTACAAGCCCCAGTGGTGGAGCTCTGCTTACATCCGCCTACTGAGTCACATTTCAAGTTCAGCTTGAGACGATGAGGATGTAGAAGGGAGTGAAAACACCTCAGGTGATTGCATTTTAACATTTTATTTATTTATTTATTTTTGTTTGTTGCATGATTTGTTATACTCACACTCTTCATTTATTGGCTTGGTGGAAATCAGTGAAATACAGTGGTGTAAAAACAGCAGTAAAAGTCCTAGAAATGACTGGAGGGAAAGGGGGAAAAAAGAGGACAGATTCCTTTATCTGTTAACTGATACCCCAATCGAGTTCATTTAGGCCCCCACATACTCGGGCATACTTCACTCATCTGAGGTCATTCTCACTTCTCTATTCTAGAATGCTATAAAAAAAATTGTTGACTAAAATGGTTTTAAAGGCCAAAAAAGTTCAGAATTTCATAGATCGTTCAATCGTATAAAGGCATTCCTTTGGGTTATCCCAGCACTCCTTGACCTTTGAGCTTTAAAGCCTCCTTGTAGACCTTTACCAAACTAGACTCCTCAACCCAAGCTGAATTTCGTGGGAATTCTGTCTACTCTGTAACTTGTGCAGCTTTTATTACCCTCATATATCCAGATCCTTCATGCCACCGAATGTTGCTGAGTCCAATTTTGCAGTCTCAACTGTTCCACGGCATTCCATTAAAAAGCTCAGCAGTGTCCTCTGCAGACTAAGGGTCTGACAGTGTTATACTCCAATTAGGTCTTGGAATATGTCCATGGCAATGTCTTACTTCATCACAGTAATGTAGACTGTCTACACTGTGCCCACTATGAAGTTTGTTTTCCTTTCCAAATGACAAAGTATCTGATTATTGCAGAATATGCGTGTCAACTGTACAATATTTTAATGTTGTGTTTCTACCTCACTAGATTCTACTCATGGCATCTACTGATCTAACCATGCCAATTATCAGGATGACTTTTGGGGTAATGTTGAGATATAGTCCTACCATGTGTGGTGTGTTAAGAGTGATCTGGTCCACTCACAGAGATGATGGGACCGCTCCAATCTAAGATGCGGGATATTGAATGTGCTGGATTGTCTTGGCCCAATATTACAGTGTGTCTGGGGTTCTCCCGAGGACAAACAAGCACGCGGCCTGTTGAACTTGTGACATGTAACCAATCAGAAAGCGAGGTGACGAAAAGACAGAGGGGAATCCAAAATACACAGAGGACAAAGCAACTGCCATGGCAGAGCATAATATCCTGTGGAAGTTATAGACTTCTTTGCATTGTTTTTCACTGTTGAATATAGTCCACAATCACCATTACTTCTTCCCAATCAGGCATATTTGTTTACTCTGAACTCACATTTGGTCTCAAGAGGTTTTACGAGTTTTCCCGTACAATATTTTTATGTGTATACTGTCTTGCTTTTCTGTATCTGGACACCACAAACTGTACAACTAAACCTCATACTAAAGATTTTTTTTATTGCCTTGTGCGTGCCCTCTCTGGTTTTGAAAACATTAAAATCTGGCTGTGTGCACCAGAAATAGAAAAAAATCTAAACAGGATTGCTCCTGAGGCATGCCTCACTAAGAGGAGATGCCAGGGTAGCTCCAGAGCTCTCTGGAGGTAGTACTTGTCTCTTCTGCGAAGGCTTCAGGACGTGCCACAATGAAATAGTAAGACATCCTCTACTGGACTTGGTACCAGTGGCACAAAAAGTGGGTATGCACATTGTGATAATATTATCAATATTAGAGCTACCGATCAGACATCCTTTCGCTCCTTCAACTCCTCTCCTTTCTCTTGCCCGCACTTCTTGGAACTGCACTCCAGCATGCGCCTCTGTGAGAACTCTTCTACAGTGTGCCTGTATACACCTCAAAGAGTACATAGTTGTGCCTTTGGTTTGTACTTCTTTAAATTATAAGTGGAAGACTATGGTTGGATGAATACTGTTGCTCAAATATCTGAACAAAAGAGGCACAAAATGTACAATTTTGATATTACTGGCTAAATAACTTTAGTTTTTTAAAGAAGGTGGGAATATTTTCAAGAGAAGTTCAGGTGATTCAATGACTTACTAAACCGGATGAGTTTGTGGTCCATTTAGGTCCTAATAATAATTGGTCCAGACAAAGCCTAATGTCTTACCTCTTAACAAGTGGGTAAACGCATAGAGCAAGAGAATAGAAAGAGATACACCCACAACATTTCTCACAATCGATCTCTCCTTTTTAAAGAGCTTCTCTCAAACCTGCTCATTTAACAACCAAATCATCTCTTCCCTCCTCCTTCCACTTTTATTCTCTCCTCTACCAGCAGTCCTATGTAAGGTTATCTATAATGAATGAGATGTGTTGGAGAGACGCTGTACATATTAATGTACCTCAAGTTCCTGTACATAAAACGTCTGCAGCCAGAAAAAAAAATCTAAAACCATTAGTCATAAAATTACCTGAATAACCTAAGCCTTGAATAAAATCCAACTTTACTCCAAAAAGAACCATTTTCCCGCTTACTGAGTCTCTACTGTTTTCCTTTCCCCATTCATTTGGTCCTCTGTTCACTCTTTAGAGACAGAGGGGGCTGCATTAGAACGGAGTGTGCAGCGGGGAGGACTTACTGGATACAGAGAGTCTATGAAAAGGTTAAAGGTTGTTAATGAATGTTGTTTTCCTCCCCCTGCTGAAACTGTCCCTCTGCTAAGCTCTCGTCTTTAAAGCTGTCAAGTGGCAAGCCAAAACCATTACTGCCTCAGGATAAATATGGGCGATCCACGATGCTGCTTTGTGCGTGGGGGTGCGCTCATGTGTGTTAGTGCCTTCTGCTAAAGGTGATGTTGGTTCAATTTCTTTGTGCAATTTTTCTAGATAGGAGGAAATCTGGTTGAGTTGGGAGAAAAACCTGCAGTGATGCGCAAGTATGCAAAAAAAGACAAAAAAAAAAAAAAAAAGACCTGAAAGACACTTAAAGTGCAAAGATCTCGACAACATCAAGAGTGCTGCAGAAGGCAGAGAGGGTTGCGGAGCTGTCTGCTCATAAATCATATTGAACCAGTGAGACCAGTGCAGGGTATGCTAAAACTCACCTGGCTTTACTTGGTTTTCACTATTTCAGACCTTCACTATCTTGCACTTTACTCTAATCCTCCCTCCCTTTTTTTTTGCCTCAACATTTCCCCCATTTCCCCTTCTTTTCCATTTTCAACGTCCTTTTTCATCACACTGGATTATCCCCTCCCATCCCTCTTCTTGTCCTCTAACCCTCCTCTACGCTTCTTCTCTCTGCGTTCATTGTCTCTCCAATCATCCACCTCCACTTGCCCATTTTTTTCCCTCCGTCTCACGTACAAACTGATATCAGGTACACCCCAGCCCAGCCTGCTCTGATCCATCTCTACAGAGAGCTGCAATTTCTGATATCTGGGTTTGCCCCGCCCCCCTTCTTCCCCTTCCTTTTTTTACTCACCTGCGCCAGATTCTCTGTCCTTCCTCCTTCACTCGCCTGCTGCTTTCTCCTCCTCACCACTTTCAATATCCATTACTCTTTTACCTCACATTCAAGACATATAAAGAATGCTTAGTTGGTCCAGTATGCATCCATCTTCAGCCTGAGTGACAGTCTGTTCTCGAAGCCATTTCTATTGAAGCACATATTCAACAATAGATCTTTTCCTGGAGGAGAATAGCTACAACTGCCCAAAGGTCCAAGTGGTTTGAAATTAGCATGCACTTGTAGTCAAAAATAACCATACACCTGCAGATTTTCCCACATTTAATCACATTACAACCACAACTTTGAAGTATCTATATTGTCTTTGTGAAGTGCATTATTTCTCAGATGAATTAGAATCAGGCTTACCTCCCATGTGACATGAAATCAAATAAAGACATTCAAGAACAGTAGCCAGGTTTCCATCAATGTTTTTTATGCACATTTTGAAATGTTGCATTAGAAAAGAACGTGGTTTGTGGCTTTTCCAAAAAAAAAAGTTAATGCACTACAGGGGAGACAGAAACACATTTGCCAAATAAATTCTGATGTTTGACCTCACATGACTGATCAGCTGTTTCTGCTGTCGGCGTGCATCAGAATTGCATGTAAAAATACTCGTTGGGATAACAGAACAATTCTGCTTTGCCCAGTGACAATACGTTGAAACACCTCTCCATGTTTCTGAAATTAGCAGAGGTTGCTAATTTGCAAACACTGCTTCCTGTTTGTTACAGACATTCGTAACGTCAACATCTGACAAAATCACACGTTGCATATCCTGGTTGATTCCCGTTTCTTTTTTCTACGTTTTGAGAGTTTGCTGAAACTTCGCCTGACAATTCAGGGTTCCCCTGGAAAACTTAAGCCCAATGACAATTGATCTCGATTGTTGAGATTGATTGTCTTGACCAAGAAATCCCACTGATCGGTACTCTTCCATTCTTAATTGGTTAACTTCTGGTTCCATGCCTCCATGCAAACATCACGACTGTCTTTGTGGTGATGCTGCCCTTCCTGCAACAGTGAATAAGTCTTCAGGTCTGACCAGGTGAAGGAGCCATGATGCCAAAGTCCTTGTAATCCCATTTTTATTATTCAATTGAATTTAATTCTACTCAGTTCATTTACATATAAGGCCAGTTCACAACACATCATTGCAGGGCACCTTACAAGAAAAACAAATGAGTTTAGTTCAATCAGACATCCATCACAACTGATGATAGTTATCAGACAATGCTGTTAAGTATAGTTAATTTGAGTTCCAACATTCTTGTCCAGCATCAATGAATGGTCTCATAAATGTGACACTGGAAGAATGATAAACCTGAAAGTGTAAGAGCTACAAGGGGTGGGCTGACATAATTTTAAATCTAATAGGAATAAGAATATGATATCACTGTAACTTATTTGAGGATAGTGAGCATCCCAAATTTAGTCCACAATGTCATAAAAATCTGATTTAGTCATCAAAGATGACAAAGTCTTCACTCTGAAAAGGTGCAGATAATACATTTTTCAAAAGAGCTGCGTAACAGTGGACACGTCCTGGAAATAAGCAAAGGAGCCAAAGAAAAAACAGATAAGTTAGAGGAGAGGTGCTTTATTTTATCATACTGCCTCAGCCTGCAGTGCATTTACAGGAGCCAGGGACCTGCTGTATCAAACCTCGATCTCCACAAAACTCTCTTTGCCAGACCTTTTAGCTTTTTCATCATAAGGAACTGTTCTTTCACTTTAGTCTGCACTGCTCTAATATCCAGCTTATATTTGGTGCATCACCTCTGAAGATGACATCGTAGAAACTTTTTTAAAAATTTGGAAAAAGTTGACAGCAAGGTTAAGGAGCTGAAATAAAATAAAACCTCAGTACAAGCTCTGGTTAAAAAAAAAAAACAGCAAAATGGAATGAATCTGTATAGAAATTGTCTAATCGTACTGATCATTCAAAGCTATTATTCACGTTCAGTCCTCTGCATCCCCAATGTTCAATCCATACCTCAGTTCACTGTATCAGTATGCAGCTGTGGGTTACTGTCCTGCCTGAGTACATTTTGTCACACAGTGGGAGGAAACTGGAATCGACCCCACAACCTTCCTCTTCCCACTGATCCAACATGCTGCATACCTGGACGTTGGTAGCCACACTTTTAAAACACAGCTGCATACATCTTGTTTGTCACATTTGCTCAAGTCCAGGCTTCTGTCTTGTGGAGCGACTTACTAATTTCAGGACCTTGAATGCAGCGTTGATGATAAATCAGAGCTGCCAGCACCAAAATACACACAGATTCATCACTGGATTAGCGTTCTACTTTTACTCACCAACACAAAGATACATGCATCATAAATAGTCTTCTAGGGCCTTCGAATGTGCTTTATTAACTGCATTTGAAATGCACTCTTTGTTTGTTTTACACTGAATTACCTGCATATTTGGCCACAAGATTTTTCTGCGTCTGACATCACTAAAAAAAATTTAGGAAATTTTACCAAGACCACCATGGCACAATAAAAGCCACCATCTCTTCAAAATGAAGTTTGAAATGAATTTGAATATCATAAAAATTAATTTATTTTGAAAAACCAACATCACTGGGTTATGCCTGTCTGGCTGCGAAGCTGATGGCTGCGCGGTGCGCTGCTCTTAAGAGTGAAGAAAAACCAGAGTGACAGTTGGAAGTAGAGGAAGAAAAAAGGCAAAAGAGATAACGAGGGAAGGTTACTTTGAATGCATTGTTTGCTAAAGCCTGTGAAAATGACATATGTTAGCGTATGTTGTATATTTAATTAATATATTTTTATACTTTGTGCGTAATGTTTCAGATATGTTTGAACAGCACGACATAGCTTAATGTTGGGTAAGTTTTTCAGTAAGACTCATTTCTGATTGCCTATTCAAATGAGCATCTGAAAATATTTTCAGAAGAGAAAGGGACCTGAGAAAGATGTTGACAGAGACGCTCAATGTACTTTATTGTGATTCTGAGGAATATAGAAATTACAGTGATCTGTCTCGTGCAATATTTAAATATTCCTAACGTTTCTTGCTTGGTATTGATGACTGAAACAAATCCAACACTTCCAGTATTAATACTACTCAGCATCATTGGGCATCCTCTGAGTCAGTTCTCATACAACAGGCTGGTAGACTTCTTTTTCACAAAACCCAGAAAAATAAAATGATCTCTGCCAGGTTGCAAACTGTGTCACTGGATTACTACAGAGGCATTGTAATTTCAGCTATATGGTGTTAATATAGTGAAAAAATGTTTTTCAAAAAACTTTTACACTGAAATGGTCCTGCTTAAAACCATGTTGTTCTACAGATGTGTAACAGCATGAAGTTTGGAAGACTGAAACATCTAGGCACAAAGCTAATAGATATACTATTGTCTGCTGTTTGTAAAGAAGTCAGTACAGGAGCACCATTTATTTATTTTTCCTTGGCACTGATTGGCTTTACCCCAAGAGTGGAGTTAAGTGGAGGAATACTGTAGGTGTTACCTTCTGCAGTACTGCTGACAGAGTTTCCACTGAGCATATTAATGCACATTATAATGTAGGTGTTTAAACTACTGAAATAGATAGTTATAGATGTTTTAGAGGGGGGGTCTAAAATATTTTACTATTTCCAGTCATCCCTAACATCTGTGAATACAGGGTTTCCAAACTGAGATATTTGTGACCAAGGTGTGGTGATGAGCCTTTAAAGTGGGAGCGAGCAACTCAGGACCTCCATGGTAGGGTTGGAATTTGCATATTCTCCTGTGTGGACGTATAAGTTAAGAGTGGGTGTTTGCGTGCAGGCTTGTTTGTTTTGTATGCCATTCTATTGGTTAATCCATCCATACTGAAACCATTTTTTGGTTGTAACTGGAAAAATTTAACTTAAGACACATCTACAGGTTATATAATGGCTGCTGTATCAAGAAACAGTGAGGGGACTATGAGGTGACTTTACCTCTTTATTCCCTACACATTAACACTGCTAGGATGTGAAGTTGTTGTTAGATAATAACCAAAGTTAAGTTGTTAAGAAAACACCAGAAGCAGAAGTATGGGTTCACTTTGATACCTCTCAGCAAAGTATCAGCAAAGAACCTCTATAAACCAGTTCCTCCAGGATTTGCAATTGTTTGTACAATTATTATTTCTTTTAGTTTTTTTTTTGCGAACAAAATTGATTTTGTGATGGTTTAATTGGAAGAAATATTTGCAAGAAATTGTCAGCAATTTTTCCACATAGTTGAGAAAACAAGCTACTACACCAAGGGGACACAAACATTTTGATTCTTTAAAGAACTTAGATAGCTTGAAGTTTACTCGTGACTGATCAAAGACTTAAAAAGTAAGGCTTGAGGCAGTAGTGTAGTAGAAATAAGAAACACTGCCAGCTGCTGGTGGGAGTTAGTAGTTACTTAAACCCAGTGTTTTTGAGGAAAATTTTAAATAAATTCACAATTAGGCATTAGTGCAGAAAAAATGCAGGATGTGTTGATTTTGCGTGAATTTCTGTGTTCGAGAAACTGCAAAAAAAAAGAAAAAACACAGAAAAAACAGAAGTTCTGGTATTTTCAGTGTTGAAAATGATAAATGGAAAAATGAGTAGTAAGGTTAGAGCTATTCTGGGCATGACTACTCAGTGTTTTACACTACTACCACACTCATCCAATCACACAAACTGGCTGATGACTTGGTACTTAAGTCGGAATCAAACCGACAAACTTCCAATAGCAAGACAACTACTCCACCCACTGAGCCACAGTCACTCATACACTAAATATCATAAGATGTATATGAAATGGAAAGAATCCCTGTAAATGATGAGAATTAATGGCAAAAATATTTTCACTTTATTAATCAATGCTGTTAGACAGTCAAATGTGGTATCCAGAAATGTGGTATTCAAATTCAGCAGGAAAACTTATTTCCATGACGTGTTCATGATAGCATTTGACAGTTAACATCCTGAAATAATGAAGCAAGTCCTGTTGACATGTAGCTTTTCTCAAGCTCAACGAGTCCTTTAATTACTCGTAGTGTCCAGTGTTTGGAAGACAGGTTTGCCCTCTGGCTATGTTCTGGATAGCAGTCCTGTAGACAAGCTGGAGGTAAATCATGCTGTACAGCAAAGTACTGGTGAACGTAATTAATCACTGCGGTGGTGAACACAGAATATTAAAGTCCAGGCTGAAAATGATTAAATCATCCTACCAATCAAAAGTATCAATGGATTTATCCAGCACTTAAAATTTTGACCAACTCCTCTTTGCAGAAACTTTTCTGGGCCCTCCAACCATACCATCATGATCAAGAACATTTCTTTTCAATTTCAGTTTATCTTGTGAACGCCGTTATAGCTAGTTGCGGTCAGCATGGCTTCACCTGATGTAGTTGTAGTAGGAGTTGATTTAGAACTAGTCCTAAATCATTTGCTTGGCGGCATTTTGAATTTCAGTTGTAAGGATAAATGAAACCAGAAGGACAGACAAGACACAGAATATGTAAAGCTCTCCTAAAAGGACTATTATAACAACCACTGGTCCACCCATTGGTTGTCTATGGAGGTATACCTGGGTATATTGAGCTACATCAAATTTATTGAGCACCCTATGAAGAGCAACTGGTAAACAGTAATTGTTTTATATTGGGCTATGTCCAGTTGAGGGACTGCCCTAAGATCTGGAGAGATAAAATCGGTAAAAGGACATTTCGGCTCGTTTTCATGAATACAAATATGTGTCTCGTCTCATGCGTTTTAGTTATTGTTACATTACATTACCTAGGACTAATATCAAAATCACCTAAAACTTTTTCATTAAGCTTTTTTTTTCCTTTCTCTTTTACAATGAAGTTAGAAATGTCCCCATTTGCGCCAAAGGGGCAAATGGGGAGTTGAGAGAGGTCCATCTGTTATCTGCAGGTGACTGTGTAGCAAGAAAGCAAAATGAAGGGTATAGACGTGTTGCTCAGGTGAAAGTTAAGGAAACTGAGAGGGGCTTCAGCTATTTTTGGAACAAAGTAATGATGTGGCTGTTTGACCAGGAGTAGGGGAGTACAGGTTCAGGCTGCAGATTTGTCTGTCTTTACATGCATCTGCAGATGAGCAACCCATCTGCACAGAGGCTCAAAGTGCCAAAAACACACCACACACACTCTACGACCAAACTGTTACAGCAGAGATTTTTTATTATCATGTGTGGTCTCTCGGGTTTTGAAAATTGGCCAACAATTTCAAAAGTTTTCTAGAAAAAAAACCGTTTCTCTAATGCCTGTGCCGTGATCTGGTCCGAGATAGGTTTATCTATATGTAAGAAACACTTGTAGATAGAGTTGCTACAAGTCAAACAAAAGGATGTTGGAATAATTTGTCAAAAAAGTACGAGGAAGGTGGAAATAATCACCTTTATAATTTAATATTATTTCCTTTATTGCTCTGATGTATGGGCTTAAGAATAAAAAAAGGCATCCAGAGGCCGTTATTCAACAGTTTTTTGTGGTTGCAAGTGACACATTTGAAGTGGCAAAAATTAGACATTTTTACAGTTGGTTCACTGGCAAGTCTTGTCTAGTTTGCCAAATAGCTTTGCGTGATGAAACAAGTGTCACATCTAGAGGTACAGTGCATCGCTGGCTTGAGCCGGCAGCGACCGCTTGTCTGTTCGTGCTCTTTCATGCTCAATTGGTTGCCTGAGACACTGATATGCAGCAACCCGCCCTAATGGACTATACTCTGCCCTGGAGCCCTAATTCACAGAGAAAATGATCACCTGGCGGCGCCCAGCTCCAAGCGAAGGGGAGTGAATGAACAGATGTACGAGGGGAGCAAAGTAGCGTGTTAACATGCACGCTGCTATCGCAAACCACAGCTGCAGGGCTGGTCTCCCATGACCCCAAGGCATTCTCAGCTTCCCTTGCCCCTCTTTTACAATCTACTCTCTAAGAGTCGGAGAGTGGGTTGCAGCTTTGCTTTCCCCGCCTCAGCCTACCTCCCTATCAGAGCGCTTTGCATCGCTCAGCTTTCTGCTCTTTTTCCGGTCTCAGAATAATGTGTCACCCGGTGATCTGGTTCTCCCATCGTACAGTTTTCGCTCTCAAATGCAACCCCTTCCCCTATTCTTTCTCCTCCATCTGTGTTTTTTTGCTTTCCTTCGTCTGTCTTTTCCTCCCCCTCCTTCTCTTGCTGTCCTCGAGTGGCCAGGAGAATGATTATGCGAAGCAGGACTTAGATCCATCAATGTGTCATCGGCTCGTTCCCCAAGTCCCCTCCGAGGGTTCATCCCCTCCGCCAACCCCCACTGCTCGTTCTCCTCCGGCCCTTCTTCGGCCCACCAACTGATGCCGTATTAGCATGGCAGAGAACAGCAGCAAGACAACGCACACTTGCTCTGACAATAAGGATAATTGAAACGCTGTTTGATTTAGCATTCTTCCTCATGGTTGCTCTCTCACTGTAATGCAACGGCATATCTGGGATCGAGGGAGGATGGGGCTGAGTGAAACAAAGAGAGGAATAGAGAGAGATTGTGTGGAAACTGTCACATGACCTTGCCATTGAGACAGTTATATATCTATGTGAAACAAAGGGCAAGTCAATGCTATTCTCAGCCTAAAGAAGGAGCCCAGGTAGTCACAGAAAAAGCAATTTGGCTCAAAGCCATGACCGCCTTTCCTTTCTTCCAGAGTCTATAGATGGTTTTCTTGCTTGGAAAGCATCCTGGATGTATGAGAAACTAGTGGGTCAAAATACTGTGCTCTAAGGCTGAAAAAAGTCTTTTGAAATAAAATGTGATTTAACGTTTCAGCTTCTGTACAAACCAATTAGAAATGTAGCTAAAGAATGTTTTGATGGTGTTTTGATATGTTGTATGTATTTGATTTTCCTCTCTCAGTTGTTACAGATAATAAGCAAATAATTGATTGTGCTTATTTTTGAGTCTCTTAAGATTACGTATAGTGTACAGTGGCTGGAATGAAAGTCAGCTTCAGTAGTTCCAGGTCAACGCTCAGTGTCCACTGGAGAAGTTTATCCAGCTAGGTGTCTAAGTGGAGGTAAGCTGGACTGGGAGATGGACAGACCAATTGGGGCCTTGTCTTTGACAAATCTATCTGGTCTTTTGTGGTGACAAAAGTTTAAAATCTCTCCACACAGGCCCTTCCGCCATAGTACCAACTCTCACCTATTGTCAGATATGGAGTGGGATCCTGGATGTAAGAAGATATGAATACAGTAACTGGAGTGGCTGGATACAGTTTTAGCATTAGGAACTCTACAATGTAGATGTAGCTAAGAGTAGAGCAAATGCTCCTCTACATTCAAAGGACTCATCTGAGGTGGTTCCGGTGTCTGATGAGTAGGAATGTATCACCATATTGTATCACCATTCTTGTGATACATATGGTACACAGTAGAAACTATAGAAATTTGGCCTACGCAGGAGATCTGTAGTCTACCGGCTAACCGCTGTAATGCTTGATAATCTAATCAGCCAGCATCAAAACAGAGCAAGCGGGAAGCAGAGTGGCTAAGAGTGCAAGGGAAGAGCTCATTAAAGAGGTTCGTGCAAAACTGTCAATTATCTGGACCTGGTTTGGGTTTAAAGCACAGGCGAAATCAGTGCCAACACCACAAGACGCACACAAGATAAAGCTCACTGAATCCGATGGACCCCAATTCTTCACCCTTCCGGCTCTCGTGGTCTTGGCACAATGCTCGAGAACACAGCAGATGTCACCACAGACAAGGTCGGATAGCGAAGAATCACTATGTGGTGGAGTGATGGTCTTTTCAAAACCATAGAAAAAACCTTGTAAAAGCGTGCAGTGCAACCACGCACAGAGTAAAAAAAAAATAGTGGGGTTTTAATGACCCAGAGTCTTAAGACAGCAGGAGAGTTAACCAGTGAAACCAGGAACCGAAAAATGTAATCTGCAGTGTGTAGAAGAGAGGAAATACAAGCATTATGTTTACCATCTTAAGACAAAGCATGTCTTTAATATAAGCAATGCACAAGTTCCAGCCCCAACACTAAGAAAAGGCAGATTCAACACAGACATCCATTATATTAAAGTTATTGTGTTTCTATGTAGGGATATAGTTTTCATTTATTTAACTTTGATTTAACCAGTTAGTCACCATTGGGATTATGCTGTTGCCTTTCATTCCCAGGTCTCCCTTAAAATAAGATGTTTTGGGGAAGACCTGGCAATGACAGGCAGCAACATAAAACAAAACAGTTACAAATACAGTGGGGGAAAAAGTATTTAATCAGTCACCAATTGTGCAAGTTCTCCCACTTAAAAAGATGAGAGAGGCCTGCAATTGACATCACAGGTAGACCTCAACTATGAGAGACAAAATAAGAAAAAAAATTATGTAAATCACATTGTCTGATTTTTAAAGTATTTATTTGCAAATAAGGGTGGAAAATAAGTATTTGGTCAATAACAAAAGTTCATCTCAATACTTTGTAATATATCCTTTGTTGG
>CAEGAE010013342.1:0-26201 GCA_903067095.1 Girardinus metallicus | reverse complement strand
CTAGGGACAATTTGGAGAGGCCAATCAACCTGACAGTCATGTTTTTGGACTGTGGGAGGAAGCCGGAGAGAACCCACCATGCACAGGGAGAACATGCAAACTCCGTGTAGAAAGACCCGGGCCGGGAATCGAACCCAGAACCTTCTTGCTGCAAGGCAACAGCTCTACCAACTGCGCCACTGTGCAGCCCGCAGCATAATTCACTAAGTATTATTTTTTATATATTTTTTTTATTATTTTATTTATTATTTCAGTAAATAAAAACAACAAACATAAAACTCAAATACGTGAAAGCTTTAGAAAATTTTAGAAATTAATGCTGTTTCTTTAATTCAAGGTCTGCTGCTGAATTTTTACTTTCACTTACAAAATCAGCTTTGTGTAATTTTTATTTGTGTCTGCTTTTGCCATTTCCGGTCAGATTATATGATTAACGTGGGGAAAAGATAACTTGTTTTCAAAAGGACTGTGGTATTCTTGAATGTTTAATAGTAATAGCTTCTTTGCACTTCCAACAAAATCCTGTGAATTTTGTTACGTTCATAAGGTTTCTGTGGCAGCGCCAAATTTTGCTTTTGCTTCTTACGGTTGCATGAATCCATTCTGTATTTTCAAATATGTGGAAATATCCTCTCAGAGTTTGGCACTTGTTGTGGGAAAGCTGTGGCCAACATAAGTCCTACCAACAAAAAGCCCTCCATTAGTATTTTTTGTGTGCACTAAAGAGTGAAAAGTCACTAAATATAAAGTATTAGATGATGGTTTTGGCCTGAGATCTAAAACCACTTGTATGGCTGAAAGGACTGGAAAAAGGGACCCGGGACAACTCCATAGCACAAGTACCTACAATGCCTGGCCAAAGTATTCATATACCAGGTTACATCACAAAACTTCCATATATTTTATTAAGAACAACACAAAATAGATCATGATTTTGAAGTGCTTTTCTTTTTACAAAAGAAAATCTGAAACTGATCCCCATGAATAAACACATCTTATAACTACCTTTGGCTGCTTTTATGGCTGCAAAGTTTTTGAGACTACCGGCTTTGCTCATTCTGAAAATCAAGTTTGTGCATGTTTTTCTTCAGAAAATAGGTTTATATCTCAACCACTGTAGCTCTGTGTGTTTGGTCACTGTCCGGTTGGAAGGTGAACCTCTGACCCAGTGTCAACTCTTTTGCAGCCTCTGACAGTTTTCGTCCATGATTGTCCTGTATACGTCTCGGTTCATTTTCCCGTATTGTGGATCTATAAAAAAAAAAAAATGGAGTGATATTCATCACCCAGTTATTTGTTACTAAGTTAGATTTTTCTCATAAAATCCCAATCCAAAGTTAAAGTCTGTGGTTGCACCTTTACAAGATGTGAAAGGGTTGCGTTATATTACTGTCATAAGGCTCTGTGTATAATAAAACCATTATCATAATTGAATATTTCTGTTTTGTTTGTTGTCATATTAGAACAAACTAAACAAGGTACACTCATAAAAGGCGAACCATACCTGTGACCTTTACCCACTCTTCCCCCTGTTGTGTTTTAAGGGTATTAAATTTAAGACATGTACAAATTTGGACGTGTCTCTAGTTGACCCTGAGGGGCTTTTGCTGGTGGGGATCCTCAAACATATATATGGTAAGGTCACATCGCCTACTGACTCATATTCATCACCACAGAGTAAAACAATAACACCGTGCACCTCTGAGACTCTAGCTACCGTGATAAGAAGATGGGAAACAGCACCCCCTATTGGTGAGCAGTACCACTGCCTTCTGGGGCAGTGAAAAATGTCGGAGGTCCCATTTTCTTTTTCCTCTTGCTTAGAAAGTTTGTCATCTTTTTATGAATACTTGTGTTTCTTCAATTAGTCTCTACTTGGGTAAAAACTCCTGACCTTGGTCATCACTTTCTGACTCTGTGAGAGAAGATCTCTTACTTTCCTTCATAACCTCACTTGTTGGCTACTGCACTGAAGTTGGTTGGGAGTTCACACACCCAGCCAGTAAGTAATTTAAAGCTCTTAAATTACTTCAAAATCTCTAAATCTCAGCTGCCAGAGTTCTTAATTGCACCAAACTTTGGTAACACATGAGTCCAACCCTCACTCAGATTTACTCACTGTCAGGTTTCACACTTATTACAAGGTTATTTTTTCGCCTGCAGTCATTCTGGAATGTTTTTTTTACTGACGTTTACTGTCCTCTGTTCATGCATATATTTATAAACTCCCAAAGCTTTACTGATTTACTAAAACATACAATCTAACCTTATCTTTCCTCCATAGTTCCAACACAAAGAATTGCAAATTTATTCTGAAGGGGAAAATTTTCAAGTGACGTAGCTGGAGCTTAGCTGCAGTTGCGAAAACCCTGAAAATGTTCCCTCTTAATAAAATGTTTTATTTTGGCATAAAAACTATTGCAACATCTAGTTTAGCAACATCTAGTTTAAGGTATTCCCTGACATATTTTATTATTGAATTAGTAAACAAAATATGCATTATTGATACCAAAAACCACCTTGCATTTATTAAAGAAAATAGTTTACTTCCAGCAATCTTGGTAGTTCCTAGTTTGGTACATCTTGACGTACATTTATTCACTTAGCTTTTTCTTGAATAGAAATGGAAAATAACTAGATCCTGACATCTGCTCCAGGTTAACTGTTTACATCAACGCTCTACACAGCAATATCTAGTCAATCAATTCATCCACATAACTCTGTTCAAGGTTACAAGGTTGGAGTATAAACCATGCTTTTTCTATAAGTGATAGAGTCCTTGCATTGATTTGAAGGAAGTTCAAATCAATGCATCTGTCAGAAGTAGAACTGGCAAACATAGTAGAGTTGATCTTCAATGGAGGTAAATATGTTATTTAGAGATTTTTAATTATGTGCTACCAATGAAAAGCAATCTGTTTCTTAATAGACAATGAACAAAGACCTGTGCAGTTCTCTGTGCTGCAATGTCAGATCGTATTCAAGCTGCCAAGCTGGATGGAAGCAGAGTATCATGACATACATAATGTCTTATTTATCAAAGATGTAGATTGTGAAATGTTTGAACATAAATGAATTCATTTTAATTTGGTGAACAAAATGTAAAACTAGTTCAGGCTCAACTGGTACAGAAACAGTAGACAGTTTTGTTTTTTGTTTTTTCAAATCTGGAGGAAAAAATCCAGTGTGGTAAAAGTGAGGACTGGCAGCTGAGACCAGATTGGCTTCCTGAAGTGATATTAAACCACTTTGTGACTCTGAAATAATGTTATTATTGTTATTAAGGACGCAACCAGAAAGAGTCAAGAAAGGGTTTCTCATGTCCTGCCTGCTGGGTTTAGTTTTTATTTTCTATTTCTTTCTAACTTTCCTGCTTTACATTAATAGAGCTTACTTGTTGTAACTTACTGCCCCAAAGGAAAGAGGAAAATTAGGCTATTTTCTCTCAAAGGGGGATGCTTTTTATTTTCCTACTAGTTCTTTTAGTGAGGAAGAAATATTACACCAGACAATTTTGTTAGGCCATGCTGATAATGAAAAGAGGCAGCAAATGGGTCTTTATATCACAGTCCTATATAGGTGATGTTGCAGTCTATAAATAAAAGCAGAAGCTGTTTTGTGAGAACGATCACTGTTTCATGTTCTTCCATTGAATGTCCGTCGACCCTTCCTGGACAAGGGTCCTGGCTGGTTGCCCGGGAAACTAGCATATGACTATTCAGAGAGCCTCGGTGGAGACGGAGAGAGGAAGCGAGAGTAGTAAAGGTAAGCCACTCAAGGCCTCTCCGCTCAACCTGATAAAGTGTGATGAAAATCAAAGGCCACAACTTGACGATGCCTCTAATTCAGCAGAGACGGGAGACAGAAAGAAGTTGTCTCTTTACACAGAGCTCTGAAAAGAGTTGAACACAAAGGAGCAAATATTGTACTGCTCCCAGAGCACGTCTTTATAAAGTGAGCGGATCAATAGGATAACCTGAAAACGGATTTTCTTTTTCATCAAACGCGCAAACAAACTCAATGCAGCAGATTACAACAGATGTCACCACAGTCAACTTTTATCATACATTTATCTTTGTTATTTACATGAACACATTTTATCACCGCATTAACAAAAAGCAGCATTTCCTGCATGAGCGCAGGCCGGGGTTACATACTTTTTATTCATGCGATTCGAGGAGTTGCAACAATAACATGCTGTTAACCAGTGTGTCTGAATGCATCTCAAATCTCTCTCATCCCAAAGCTGCGAAACGATGTTTTGAAATTTTGTATTGCAAAAGCACATGCATGCATGCGGTGACGTAAGCAAACAGGTGACTTTAGTTTGAGCAAAGGCAGCAGATGGCAAAAAAACACCTCCCATCAGTGACCTGCTTTTGTGGATTTACTAAAGTAGATACGTGTTTGAGAAATTGTTGCACCTATTATTGGATTCATCGTTTTAATCTTTGTATGAATCAACCGGGTTTGAAATAGTAAAATCCATAATTCCTCGTAAAGGTGTTCATCCGCTCAGTGTTTTAATATTTGTCTCAGTACAACAGACTTCAGTGCATTTCACTGATTTTTTTCTGTGTCAGAGCTACACAAAGTAATGTATAATTGTGAAGTAGAAAAAAAATTTAAATGGATATAAATTTTGACACTACCAGCTTTGCTTATGTATGGTGACAGCAACTACTTCTAACATAAACACACTTTGACTTCGGTGACTGTGTGTTTAAGGTTTCTTAATGGAGGATGAACATCCTCCCTAGTCCCAAGTCTTTTGCAACCTTTAAAGGGTTTTCCTCCAGGACTGTTCTGTATTTAGCTCTAACCGTCAAGTCTGAACAGATTTTTCAACACCTGCTTTTGGGAGGTGTTGAAGAAACCATCCTAAAAACATGTTGCTGCCAACACCACCTAAACCTAAACTCTATCTACACCTAGTTCTAAGCATAACCCATAATCCCAAACATTACTTCTTATGGGGCCCCATAAGAAGTAATGTATTTATTTTATTTATTTTTTTTTAGGAAAATTGTCCTTACAATGTATTAAATACAAGGCCAAACACATATAAAGATACAATCCCCCTAGCATCTCTAATGACAGAAGTCTAACTCACCTGAACTCCGCATCTCTGCAGCTCCTCTAAAGCAACCATAGGCCTTGTCTTATCACAGCTCCACTCAGGCTTACTCGATTGATTAACTGGGTTACCTCCTCCACTGAAATTTAGGGGCTGAATCCAAATGCACTTCAAACATGTTCAATTTTTGTTAGAGAACAATTTCCTTCATCTCAGTTCTAGTGCACCACTTTGTGTTGATCTAGCACAAAAAGTCCTCCTAAAACACATTGCTGTTTTATCATGACATGAATAAAGTCACAAGGTAATAATAGGTTTGTAAAGCTTTGCATCCAGACGACCTCTTCGTCTGTGCAGCATCTTGTGTGGACTCACACATGACCAAACAGGCTCCCATGAGGTCAGTGTTTGTTTTCCCCCTTTTGTCCCGCTTTTCATCCCTCGGTTATGATCCAGGGTGACAGGGCAGAGCTGGGGTGGATAGGCTAAGCAAGCATGAAGTGTAAGGGAAGATATAGTGGCCTGGGCAGCATGGACGAGAGATCTGAGCCTGTTGGTGACAGCACAGCGGCCTCACAGCAGCTTGTGTAGCCACTCCTCAGGGGAATAATTCAATCATAAGACAAGCGTGATTAAGGTAGAGAGGGAGAGAAAGAGACTTGGGGGATAAGCTGTGAGTTAAAGGCAAAGGATAAGAAAGAGGATAGAGGCATGAGGAAAAGAATCAGATTACCATGCTCCTAAAGGGAAGCCGGGGATGACACTCATCCAACCTGATTTAAGCGACAGAAGCGTAAGGAATGAAGTCCTCGGCCTGTCTGTCCCCTGGCCGGGGAGGCATGGGATGGTGAGTGGGGAATAGAAGAATCGCTCATGCTTGGAGTGAGATTGTGCCTAATCGTCCAGAGGTCTAGACTGAGTAACTGTGACTTCGCAGGGAGTGGTGGGCACAATCTGAAAGGCAAAAAAAATCCTAATCAGGTTTTTTTTTTTTATGCAAACAGGCAAGCCCTGGTCAGTTGCTCAGGCCGCTAGGAGCTCTCTGCGACGAAATGTGACAAGTCATTTTACTTCAGCTCTGCTCCATTCGTGCACATTTGCAGGATGAGCATTGTGCGTGCTCTATCTACTGTCGGTGTGAATGAAACACATTTGTGGAAATGGTTGTCTGCTTTGATGCTTTTAAGTTTACCTATCTGAATTGCTTTTTTTTCCCCTCTTCATCCTCATTTCCACTTACTCTGTGCATCTAGGCTGTCAATTTTTGCCCCTCTCTAACATTCGGGTGGTGAAACGCTATGCGACTTCTGAGAAAAACAGTTTCATCCCTACAGTAAGAGCATTGTGATTATAGTTGAAGGGCTCAGATATTTTTCCCTTTTAATGTGTGTGCTTGGCTGGGTTTGGGGCTTTTTCGCTGAATTTCTGCCGGCGTGCATGCCCGTTTGTGTTTGTTTCCGCATGCTTGTCTCAGAGTATCGATTTAGCAGACATTAAATGAAAAGACTGAAAGCTGAGGCCAAAAGAGAGAGATGTGAAGAGTGATGGATGCCAATAAAAAAAAGCTCTAGGCATGTAGAAAACGTTAGCTTTTTGCAAGCAAAATAGAGATAATGGATTTACATATTCTGCTAAGGACACAGACACTGATGAAACACATGATCTGGTCAAACCCACAGATTAGAAGGCATTGGTACATGACTAGAAAATCCCCAGGAAAGCAACAGTGACTCACAAACTGGACAGAAACGCACAGCAAACCCCCTGCTACCATCAGCAACATAACACACACACATACACACAATAAATGTGCTCTTACAAATCAATTTTGCTCTAGTATACAGACACAACCGGACTGAAGGAAGTGGCTCGGAAATATCAAAACAACCTTGGGGAACTTGAGCTCACTGTGAGCTCTGTGTGCCTCCACTATGTGGGTTCTTTATATCTTTCCCATTCAATCAATCCGCTCCCTGCTCTTTCATCCATTAATATGGCCTCCCTCCTCACGTAATATTCAAACCATTGTACTGTTTGTCCTATTCACCAGGTATCATGAAGCACAGGAGGTGGACGAGAACATACGAACACGACTGTGCACGGCTCTCGGGGACGGCAGCGGAAATGTCACATTAGTGAAGTCTGTCTACTGGAGAAAGGTGAATTAACAGCGAACCGTCTCTAATTTATCCACTGTTCATATTTCAAATGTTCTGCACGCACAAGAAGAAACAGACACATATGTAAATAAACATGAAAGTATCAAAGCCTAAAACAACATATTTGGCACATTAGGTTGTAATTCGGATAGTTACTGAACAGCTTTGTTAAAAATGGAGGAATGTATATGCTGATACACACTGAACATGAAACAATGGTTGCAAAAGTCTGATGACATTGTGTCAGTCACACACACAAACACACTTTTGAAATTGCTTCTCACAATCATGAACACAGCAATCTCATAGTAATTCAGAATATCATAATAAGGATTCAATCATAAAAATAAAATAGGAAAGCCGGTGACAATGAAATTACAGTTCTTAGGACACATTTGGTGAGGGGAGGACACACTGATGTGATGACCTCCAAGATGAGTTGCCAACGTTCACAAGCATGCTTTGGCCACTCTTGCTTCCTTTTTCACTTCATGCGCATGCATAATGTGTTTGGAGACAGAGCGCTCTGCAATGGTAAATGGAGCCAGGCGGTGCAATAAGGTAAAAATATCCAGTTCTGAGTTGTTGTTTTTTTTGGGGGGAGGGAGCCGGATATGTTACATCTCAAGATTTAGTGGTGCTTTAAGGAAGAGGGATGACAAAACTGTACCTCTTTTTATATGAGTGTCCTGGTGCAACAAAAGAAGAAGTGTAAAACATGTCGGTATCAAACCAAGCACTATGAAACAACTTAGTCTTTATGCTCATTGTTTCTCTGACATTATATTACGTTTAATTTGTAACACAAAGGGCTCTAATAACCTGCTCATATTTCAATGAAAAAGTTGCTGTTATAATATATCCTCATCTAAACAAATGTTACTTTTAGATACCAGTTCACTCTCTCACTTTTTGTGCTTTTATCTGTTATTGTTTCTTTTGTAGAGAGAAAACTTTGGGACATCACCTTTGAATGTCCTCTCTGTCTTATAGTAAATCTACTCTACATCCAGGTTCTGTGTATTCACATTAAAACAGAGACACGTGTCAGTTGTTTCAGCTTATGTACACACCCATACACCCACGCACACACACACCCACACTGCTCTCACGGGAGGTCAAGAGCACCATCTGTGCATGTTCAATTGTTAATTAGATTCACAGTTCCTGAATAATAAATTGGTGTGACCAAAATAGACTGAAGGTGTGGAATACCTGAGGTTAGAAAATGGAAAGAAAGGGGGGCAACATTTTGAACAAATTCCAGATACCTTGGAACTTCATCATGTTTTTATATCTTGTTTCCTGAACAACCTTCATGGTTCAAAGCCAAACAGTGTCATTGGGTCAAACAGTTATGAAGAAATGTTTTGAACAGTTTCTCCCTTCAACCTTTGTGGCTAAAGTTTTTAGATTTTTATATTTACATGGATTGTGATTCTAAATCAAGTGATATTAATTCCAAAAATAAATTATACCACAATCTCTGCATGAATGACATTGACTGTCCCCAACTGCTTTCTTGCAAACAAACCTCAACTCATTATGAACGTCTTTAATGGTAAAATGTTCTTGCTTCAGATGATAAAAACTGTAGTAATTGCACCACAAAGCTTTCAGCTGCAGATCTGAAAACATCATTGAAGGAGAAGTTTGGGGAGCACACAGAAGACAAATAAAAAAAAAAAAAAACAGGACTGCCCTATTTATAAAGCATTGTATAAATGTTTAGACTGGCAGATAATAAGCCCGTCACAATACTTTGTTTCTGTCTGTGTTTTAAGAACATACAAAGAAATGTTGCTTAGGATGTATAATGCTGTGGTATGACTTTTATAAAAGTTTAAGTAACTTAACCTACAGCCAAACCAGACTGCCATAAATATTTTTGGAAGGTTGTAAAGTTTTGTGACATGAGGCACACGGTTCAGAGATGCCGTACGTATAAGCTACTACATGTAGACGTACTGTCTGCACCAATTAAGACACACTCACCTCGCCATGTTAAATTCCTGTAGTGGCTCCAACAGCAAAGCAGCTTGACCAACTTTTAGGATCTTAGGATCACTCAGATTTTGTATGAATTACCAAACTTTCATACACAGATCGTCACAGGATTGCCAAGTGTCTGGGGAAAACATGAGAAGAGTCACATATAACAATTAGAACTACAGTGAAAATTACATTTTTGTCAATGAATGCAAATGACACCTTAGGCTAAATGTGTCACAAAAAAACAAAATAGTTAAAGGTTTGTACAACTGGATTTATTTATTTATGTATCTCTTGATGGTCTCCAACCAGATAAAAGAGCAATGAGAGTTATAAACAACACTTGTTTTTTATTATCTACATGAAAAATTCATTATATTTCTGGCAAACCTGTTAGATAAAGTATAATTATTGCTTCTTTACACTGTGTAATTCTGACACATTTCTAATTATAATAATTTCTTTGCTAAATTTGATCAATTCTTCTTTCTGGCAGATCATGACCTGTGACTAATAACACAATAATAGCTTCTTTTTGGTGTCATGAACGAGTCAAACAATCACCATCAAACTCATAGTGAGTCAGGGCAAAAGTTATGTAAAAATTGGATTGTTCCAAAAACCATGTCGATTTGTGCTGAAAACACACATATTGTAGCAAGCACCTCTGAAAAGAGAAGCTTTGTAACGCTGATGCATCTTCTCGCTGTCAACACCGAAACGCTCATAAAGCACAGGGCCTCATTTTAAGTCAAACAGG
Organism: Girardinus metallicus; assembly: GCA_903067095.1. NCBI lineage: Eukaryota > Metazoa > Chordata > Actinopteri > Cyprinodontiformes > Poeciliidae > Girardinus > Girardinus metallicus. The sequence goes on along the minus strand of CAEGAE010013342.1, from coordinate 16,213 downwards.
AAATAACCCGCACAATCCTGGGAACAAACTGGGGGGGACAGCAGCGCAGTTTGATTGGGCCGCGAACAGTTGCTGTCGTTACAAAGCACCACTGTAAGCTCCATCGATTATCAAAGGCCTCCGAGCTCAGACGGGGAGTCTACTGATCTTTCCCGAGCTCAGACATGAAAAGCTGCCAGTGACAGCTCATAGCCGGGGCTAGATCACACTGTGCTGAGGAGGGGTGTGTGGAAGGGGGCTCTGTTGTGTCTGAGTTTTAAACACCTGCTCCACGGGCCAAGCTTGTGTTTTCTTGTTTTCTTCCTCTCAACGCCGCTCTCTGTCAGGTGCGACAAGGATGTGCTTTCATGTGAACTGAGGCCCCACCAATAGCATCGTAGGGCAAGAGACACTTGGTAAAACAATGCCAGACAAGTTTTTATTATGGCTACGCCTCATTACTTTTTAACCAGTGTAATCGTATGTGCTGCTTCTCATGAATTATTTACAGGTGAGCTCTCGTCACAACGTGACAGGGAGAGATGGAAAGCGTTCCAAATGAAAAATAACGCAAGCACAAAAATAGGAAAAAACAGACGTCAAAAACGAGATGCAGGGATACATGTCTTTTCACCCTTCACTCACTTATAAAGACTTTCAGGCACAGGTCAGCATTTGCGTACCTGGGTTTGAAACTGTTGAAGAAGACGCAAATACAAGTAGAGGTTAGATTAAATCTAAGTAAATAAGTTTTATAGCGGCTTTTAGTCATGTGTCTTTTGAAAGCTGCATGTTATTAAAGGCCGAAAACTACAAATCCAAATAGTTAAGATGGCCAAATGTTAGCAATGCTCCAACCTGTATATTAGAGGCTTATGAGTTACAACAAATTTATGCATTTACACCAGAAGTCACTTGAAGTGATACAAAAATGCATTCAGGCCAGGACTGCTGAGACCTTGAAATGTGGGTCAGAATGAACAATGCTTTTGGGAGTTATTACAACTTCCTGTTCAGCAGCAAATGGTGTACAGGGACAGTATTTTGGCATTTACATGTTCTTAAGAGGGAAGCCTTATTGCATCCAATGACCTGAAAAAGTGAAAATTTACCCTGTAAACTTCTATTACACTAAAATTACACAATTCAATGCACACTACCTGGACTTTTGCCACCTTTACAATCCAAGATTGTAAAGATTACAAGAGCTATAATTGCCCTCATTCCAGCTAAATAAGATTTGTTTAGAGTTGTAAACATGACAAGAACTTGTAAAAAAAAGACAACTTGTAATTTTTTAGAAATATCTCCTTCAGGAAATGTGTTGTCATTTAGTATTTAGTTTTTAATGTAAAGAAAAATTAAAAGCCTTTATGGAAAAGAGGGTGGATACAGTTCTTTATGTGTGTGAGGGGGAAAAAAAGCACATAGTTTCCAAATTAATGACAAAAACAATAAATCTAAAACATTGTCACTAGTATTTTTAGTGTCATTCCGTTGTGTAAAATCAATTTATGACATTAAATAAACGGGTAGAACAAAAATTACATTTATATTTAAAACATTAGTTGATCATCATTTTAAGCCAGAGTTATTAGGAGTCATTGTGGAAAGTTCATACAGCCACTTGCTGTGGCTCTGGAGACACATGTTGCTAAAACAACAACGCAACGCATGATGACATAAACTTAAATATTTCAAATTGCTTAGTATTTAAACTTAGGACTTCAATGGCAAACTTACGATTTAGTTTTTAAAAAAATCATCTTCCAAGTTTGATTGTTCTGTTACCATAGCCACAGTCTGATGCAATCTTTGTGATTGCGTCCAGTTTGTTCACAAATACATTTTAGCCAGTAATTGTTGATTACTGGCTAAAATGTTTGTTTCTGAGCTCTACCAATGAAACTTGGCCGCCTCTTCCATATTCGATCAAATCTGTACTGTAGTACAGTTATTGGGGGGGATGATTTTGACAGAAAGAGAGGCCCCTACATTTTATTCTGCTTAAGGCCCGTTCAACCTAGGTTTTTAATAAGAGACACAGAGACGATTTGTTTTGTTTTGTTTTGTTTAATCTCCTCTCTACATCGTCAGGTCCACTCTGCGGCGCTCGCTGAGATCTCCCTGACTGGAGAGGAGGGGGAGCAGAGGATGCATTTGATATGTCATAGTCTGAAGCATCTCAATGACGAGGAAAAACCTGCCAAAATCCAAAGAAACTTTCCAGATCTCTAGGCTGCCAGAAAAACTATTGATCAAGGTAATTATAAAATGGGTTATAACTCACAGTAAATCTGCAAGTTGCCTAAACAATTAGTAAAATCTTATTGTTCCCTGTTTTTAGAAGCTCTGTGGATCAACTTCTGCTGACTCTCTGAGTCTTCTGAGAAGCTCCTGTTGCCAAAGGAACCCGAGGTTCACAGCTTTACAAAACATCCACAATCAATTAGACACCAATTAAGCAACGTGCTAATGAACTGCATGATGACTTAACAGCCATATTTCCTCTGTGAGCTTCCTCAGCACTTGTCTCCCTCAGATAAAGATGGCTGGTAGACTTACAAATAATCTCATTTCACTCCATGCCTCTTACTCCTTATCTTTCACCAGACATCTAAGGGGTAAGGCAACGTTTGGTTCAAGGAAGAAAGTAGAGGATGAAGGCTTGGAAATCCTAAAAAAAGCTGAGATGCTTTTAGTTGCAAAACCAGAGATGACACAAAGGAGTACAAGGAGTTTTTCTCCATTTTCATTTTTAGCAATAGTGTAAACTCGTATTACTGTTGACAATAAGCATAAAATGGTTTACACAAAATTATCAATTAAAAATATTTTTGCCACATTAAAAAATAACGTATAGTACTTCTTTGTTTGAAAGTTGTCACAGCAGACATATCCCATCTCATGTATTTTTTGGCACTGATGCAATAAGTATGAAAAATGTCAAAATACTTACACAAAAACACCGTGATAAAGTTTGAATACTTCCATATTCAAACTTAAACGTTTTTGTATTTTGTCACAATTCAACCTCATAAATGTTTAAAATTTTCCATCAATGCTGATCGTCTTTACTTTACAGCATCCCCACAGTATGATGCTGCCAACACTAAGTTTCACTGGATGGTGTGTTCAGGGTGCAGTGTTAGTTTTCTACCACACAGCATGTTGGTTGTTGGTTCAAATGGTTGATTTTGTTTTCATATGTCTCCCTCGTGGCATGTTCCTAAACTAGTAACTGAATCAGGCACCAGAGGATAGAAAGTCGATATAGGAATAAAACTTTAGATCATGTTTGTCGTTTACTCAGCGTTGTCATCAATGTGACTTTTCTCCTTTTTTGGAGCCTTCGGGATCCAGAAACCTACTAGCTTTGGCTCCAAGATGAACACATAGCGAGCTATTTTTCTCATCAGATCAGTCTGCTGAAGAGACAACAATCGAAGCCACCAGAATGCGTTACGTCAGAAATGAAACGGCCGTTACCATGGCAACCTCTTTGATTCGTTTCATTATCTGCTTTTATTTATTTCTGTATTTATATCCAATATTTCTCACTGTGGCTCCTGAAACCAGTGCTTGCCCTTGGTTACATAACCTGCTCTACATTAGTACATCTGGTGACTGTTGAAACCATTCGTGCCAAATCAGCATATAGGTTTCTGTCTCTAACTCATATATGTGACAAAGATAAATTTAAAGATGTTTTTGTTGGGTTTTGTTTTTCCAGAGCCTGACCCTTCTTGTTCCCATGCTCCACTCCTCCACTGTCTGAGTCAACCGCCTGCTTCTTCAGCCTTTCATCCGTAGAGTGCTGAGTGAATCACTGCGGTTGTATCGCTGCGCTTCTTGCCAAACTTTGTTTAAGAAGTTTAAAATGCTAATGCCACAAAGAGAGGAAAAAGAAAGGAGCTCAGATGGAGATGACCCACTTAGCGTAATTATCGCTAACAAAGAGACGGGAGAGTCGCGAGCTGGGGAAAACACACAGGCCTAAATGCGTTAAATTAATCCAGATAATTCAATAGGCGATGATGAAACGCCACAATCAAGGCCCCTCTGGCTGTGGTGTTTGACTAATAGTGTGCTGGGCTGTTTTATGCAAATAATTTTCCATAATCTTCCTCTTGTTCTCCATGTTGGGAGGTGTGGCTGTGGTCACTGTGGCTGGGCTCGTCTGTGGAGAGCGCCACATGAGCGCACGAGCAATTGAATGCACACACATGGATAAACACACCACTGTATATTGTCACCCTTGGACATTTTCAGAGCCTCATGTGAGATTCATACAATGCGCTCAACCATGGCTTAGCCTCAGGGGCGAGGATGTAAGCGCACTGTCTGAGGTTTAGTAACAAGATCATTAAAATAATCAAATTATGATAAGAGAGAGTCAGTCGTGCCGAAAGTACTTGTTTTGAGCCCATCATTGGTGCTTGTGCAGAGCGACAACCGAGGACAGGGCATCATCAGCATTAGCTGACAGCATGGGAAAGGGCCTGCGGTGTATCTGAGCAATAATAACATTACCAGCGCGTCTCACAAAAAACATTCAGGGAATAAACAGAAAGTTTGTCTGTGAGTTGAATGTTGTAATTTTTATGCCCAGTAACAGAACAATCTACAAGGATCAGGACCGTCTTGTCAGAGAAGTGTGGACGTCTCACCTCCAGTCACCAGGATTCTCGTATCTTTCCACAGGCAATAGAAAAAAGCATCCCCTCTTGTTTGCTGAAAGAGTCCTCCTATTGCATTGCTTTGCAATAGTAGGCAGACCATACAAACTTCACCAGAGCAACAATAAGAGCCAATGGTTTAAAATTTTGACCAACAAATATCCGAGCATTTGAAGTGAATCTCCAAATCAAATCAAACCAGAAATTAAATTTAATTTGAAAATAGTCAATTGTTTTTGTTATTTAGTCTCAGTATGAATTCAGCTGTTCTGTGAAAGCCTTAAATAAACAGTAATGGAGCTGAATACAGGGATGTACTGGGGTAAAACCTGTTGAGGTTGGAAAAGATTTTCAACTCAGATGGAGGTTCAACTTCCAACAGGGCAACACTAAACATAAAATCCAACTTAAAATCTGTACACAGTCAGACGCAGCTCGAGCTATTGTGCAAAGAATAACTGAACTTGAGTCTCTTTCAGGTGCAGATCTGGCATCTAGAGAAGTTAAAGACTGGTTTCTGCAACTGCACTAAAATAGAGTCCACAAAGCATTGACTAAATTCCTATATGCACCTTACATTCCAGTTTATCTGTAAATGTATCATGTTCCTTCTGAACTGAAAATTATGCAGTTTTGTATTGATCCATCATGCAAAAATACAAAATATGCATTAAGGTTTGTGGTTGTAACCTGAAAAAATGTTCAAGGGATGTGAATACTTTTGAAGGGCACTGCATCTCTGATGCGACATTCGTCTCCTGAACAAACATTTGTTTAATGAGAAAACTATTATTCCACCTTTAATTACAAATGCGTCTTCTCTTTCTGCTTGCAAGCATCCCCTCTGAGACGCAGTCTTATTACAACTGCAGTTTAATCTAAAAGGGAATTAAAGCAGCGGTAATTTGTTTATAGATGAGTCTAATTTTCTTACTGTATTAAAAAAAAAAAACATTCCTTTGTCTCCTCGGGAACTTTGAAAGTAGGGTAGTGTTTCTCCTTTGCAACTCATAACCCCCAAGCAACAGAACAATTCATTTAAACCAATAATCTCCAAGTCATTACCACTTATCAAAAGGACTCCAAATTAATTATATTAACTAAAAGAGTTTTCATTTGATCTTTAAATGCCTTCACTTCATCAGTTCTGAGAACTCAGCAATTCGATTCCAGCTGATTTCTTCCTGTTTTACAAAACAAGCATTTCATTTTCTCTCATCCTTTTACTTTGTCTCTCTCTTTTTTTATATACTTTAATTGGATTATGATCAATGCGAGCTTCAGTGCTATGTAAAACTTAACCGTAGTTTATATCTACCATGACATAGTTTTTGCGTTGCAAGATTAGAAAATGCCATATCTTCATTCGTCAATTATCACACTGTCCATCCCTAACAATGTTAGAATAAAACGCTGCTAATCGCTGCTGACGGAAGCACGGCGCTGTTCTACAAAGATAATGAGTCTGCTGGAGCCGAGCGTGGAAACAAACAGCTGAGGAGAGCTTAGCCGGAATGGCGGGGAGAGGAGAGGGAACTTGACAGATCAACAAAACACAGATCGTACAAGTGCAACTTCAGACTGACAACTCGTGTGGTGAAAACTGTGAGACTAAAGAAGAAGGGACAGGGGCAGCTCAGGAAATGAAAGGGAAGGGGAGATATGTAAAAGGGTGTGAGAGAAGTGGGTAGACCGTCACATTGTTTCAGGTTCGAGGGCTGACCTAAATGGAGCTGTGAGACGGAGCAGGAAGAGACGGAGTCAGAAACATCCCCGAGACACATGTCAACCACCATGGGATGTAAGGTGTGAAAGAGAGAAGCGGAGTGAAGGAGGGCGAGAAAGGGGGGAAAACTGAGTGAAGATGAGACGCCAAGGATGAAGACAAACTCACCGCACTTTGACAGGAAAAAAAAAAAGACGGCCAATTGATCTTCCTTGCAGCTGTGAAACTTCTGAGGCTGAAAAGTTTACATTTTTCACCTTGAAAAATGCATTAATTAGAACTGCTGCTAGGAGATGCTAAACATCTTTACATTTATGCAACACTATCTTGGGTCACTGAGTTATTTATGTCTTTACGTCTAGATGCATCGCTCGTTTGTTAGTAGCTATGATTTACATGCCTTAGCAAATCTTTTTTGATAAATAGTATTAATTTTGACTTGATTTTTAGAAAATAACCTGGAAAACAATAATTGCTGGAAGGTCTCATTCTTAGCTTCTGTAAATCACACCAAGTTGTTGTTTTACAGCTGTTGAGAAACGTTTCAGTTGTACCACCAGCCAATAACAATTTTCAAGATCAAGAACAGCTTTATTGTCATTGTAGCACAATTATTTCTGACAACCCCAAGCTGCATGAGAACAAGGCAAAATAAGAAATTAAAGGACTAACACATCCAAGTAACTATAGCAATGAAGCAATATAAAAACACAATAATAAGATATATAAGCTGAGCAATTCTTTGTCTCTGATACCAATCTGAGTCATTAGACCTCCAAAGTTGATGTTTCCATGAATAAAATATATTTCCTCCGAACTAGACATTTTAGGATTGTGATTGTATTCCTTGGCTCAATCAACAATGACATTTACGTCATTAGAGTATGTTTTGTCCCAACAGCAGGTCCATCTAAACCACAGGTTGTGCTAGATTTTCCTTTATTGTCCATCACTTTGAACGAAAATGCCAAAAAAAAAAAAAAATTTATTCAACTCTGGATTCTTGTTCTGACAAAACTAGATGGCACTTTCTAAGTTTGTTCTAAATTTGTAAACTAATAGGAGTTTCTCTAGGTCTTGCTCCGATATTAAAAGTTTAACGCTAAATGTTGATCTAAGGTAATGAGTAGTTTCTCTAGACAAACTGAAGAGTTTTTCTGGATTGTAAGTTTGTTCTAAATCCTGTTCTGGGTTGAGTGACGTATATTAACTAGATGCTCCTGTTCCGGGTTGCTAGATAAGCATAAGTACTCCATAATTTATAAGCTACAAGGAGTTTATCTGGATAAACCAACAGGAGTCCTAAACCTTGTGGAAAGCCTTTCCAAAAGTGCTTAAGCTGTTATAGCATTGAAGTGTCACATTAAACCCATATATGGATTGAGAGTGGTATATCACTCTAGTTCATGTGTGAGAAGGCAGACAGCAGTGTTTATGTGACCCAACACAAACAGCTACAGTCTTTAATAAACTCACTTCACGCAGAGCGGTAAGCTGACGTACATTTCTAAAATTAGCATTCTGGTTATCTGTTTTGAGGTGACTTGTTGATAGTTAGCATCATTCTGTATTTTTGTTCTGTTCCACAGGTTGCCATGTGTGAACAAAAAAGAAAAAAGTCCCATGACAGGCAGGCAGTGAGCCGTAGTAGCCAAAATAGCTTCTCTTTTCCTGTGAACATCATAGTAAAGGGTGAATTGTTGAGACTCTGAACAAAAATAATAATGTACAAAGCCCATACAGCAAACGTGTGAGTTCCTGCTGGGGGACATTGAAAATACACCAATAGCAGGTATGCAGCAGTTAAGTTTTAGTTAAGATTTATCACAGATTCCAATGCCAATCGAAAAAGGCCTGGAATCATTACAGACCTGATTAAAACACAAACAAAATATTGAAGTCACTGAAAAAATGCCAATCGAAAAAGGCCTGGAATCATTACAGACCTGATTAAAACACAAACAAAATATTGAAGTCACTGAAAAAAAATTGCAGGAAACAAAGTATCAACAGTAACATATATTATACATAAATGTTTTGAGCATACGCATTATTGCAGATGCACGCACGTGAAGCAATATTTGATTTCTACCAGTAGCATGATTTAGATGTAGAAGTGTAGCAGCAAAAACATTATTTGAAAACAGCATATTCCTCAAGAGTGATGAATAGGCCAAAGTGCTACTCAGACACAGTCAGCATGTGACTTTGAATAAGCATAAGCTTTGTGATTGTATTTGGAGGTGAAGGTGGTGCTTTAAGCTTGAAAGCCTGCATCCAAGTTTGGGAGTTTTATTTGGATGAAAAAAAATTATGGAGTTGTTGCTTGGCTGAGGTGCCAGACAATGCTAATAAAAACTGCTTGTTGGTTTGGCTGACAACTCTATTATAAATCAGCCCCACCATTTTTAAATCGTTTGACAGCTTTTTTGTTACTCAATAAAGAAAAACTAAGTGACAGACTCTACAGCTGCTGGCTAACTGCAAGCAGCTAATCATCACATCAGCTTCAGAGCCTCATGCTGATGCTCAGTTAAAAGGCTATTTAAGTGTTTTGATGAGCATGGTTTGGACCTGAGCTAATACAGTTCAAACATTAAAACATGCAGTTTTCACACCTGATAGCCAGTGGACTCTGTTCAATTGGTACCAAAATTGCATAATTTTCTACATTTCAGCTGGTGCATTTCAGTTTTACACTTTCACCTGTCATTGTAGAAGGTGAAAGTGCTACAGATATTTTTGTGTTGTGTTCAGACAACACAAAAATGTCTGAAGGAGACATAAGCGTACCTTCCTTCTACACGAAATGTAGAACAAAATTGATTGGCTCCCCACACTTATTTGGTTGGTTGCATTTTCCCAGAATGCCCTGCACTTCCTGCTTTTGGAGCAGTTTCCGGTACGCTTGACATTCACATGTCCATTCGAACAGTGCCAGAGTTCACTTCAAAGGAGCCCAGATCCAGGTTTTTAGGGTTGACTAGACTTTGGTTTTTTTGGTCAGTATCAGAGTTTGATTGAGCATTAACTCCTCCCCAAATGAACCAGACTTTCTAAGCAAACGAACTACAGTTCAATTAAAGCGGACTAAACAGGACTGGCGTGAATGTACCCTTAGACTGCTCATACCTGAATTGAATGTCTGTTCAATGTAAAAATTGTTGTTTTTTTTTTATCATGCTGTTGACGGTTCATCAAACAGTTATTCTCAAAACGAGGGCATTATCACCATCCCAGAAATGCACTACCTTAAAAAAAGTATATTTGGACCAGTCAAAGTTGAACTCAATGGTTCTCCTTCAATAACATACAGATAGTGATTTTTTAAAAAAATGTATACTATAGTTGTGAAAACTAAGAAAAGACTAAGTGTTACATAATTTTTGCTAAAATCCCTTTTCCTTTAATCTTCTTGTATCGCCCATTTATCTATTCACAAGTCTTGTCACTCACAAAGTCAGTTTAAAGAATGTCTGTAAAATCCATCCGTTCTTCACACACTTTGGACCTGGATTGTCACAAAGATGCAAAAAACACACACACACACACACGCACCTAAACACAGAAAATCAAACACAGGTGCTGCTGAGTGGACCGTGGGGAAGAGGTGAGCGTGCTCTCGCTCCAATGGGTGGAAAACCGGATCTTCTTACCTCACCAGCTTCAGATGGAGCAGCTCAGCAGAGACATCTGTGTTTGAGAAGGAGAGCGGCTGAGGAGGAAGTGAGAATCATGCAGACTATCATGGAGACAATGAACAAGTGTCTCCTTTTAACCCAATCAATCCAATCCAGCTAAATTAGCTAATCCACTTTTATGACATAATCTGCGTGAAACCCTCGAACCTCGCCCTGTACCCCATCAGGTCAGCCACCTGCCCTCCTTCCCCATCTATGGTCAAATGGATTTGCACAGTGCTGCACAATTGAATTGACTCCCAGAAGAACCAAGAGAGGCATCTCACCAGCCACCGCTGCGTGTGTGTACGACCACCCACCATCGTCATTAGCATCTGAGAGGCAGAGTGCACCGTTTGTGTGGATTACCAGCGCCACGCATGCTATTATAATAACAGTTAGGATAGCTGTGCTTTGTTGAAAGGATAATCAGCCAGGTATTATGTGCTGTGATAATAGCAGCCTGTGAAAACTGGTGATGCGCTCGCCGCTAACATGAGCGCAGAACCGTCCCGGTTATTACGAGTAGGGTTCACTCTGCAACCTGCGCATCAGCAGAGATCTGATTACAATAACAACAGTGTATTTTGCAATGATGATTATTAGGGCCATTGCGGAAATGAAAGGGGTGTTCTTTAAAGGGATGAGTTTACCTTTGTGAGTTTCACTGCTTTGCATGTGTGTCTGAACATTGGTGAATGGAAGAAAAGTTATTTTTCCAGTGCAAATCGTGTGAAAACGATATGATCTGCTGCATTTCACACAATCTCTTCCCAAATAGCGCGTGTCCTTTTGGTGAGTTATTCAGTTATGGGAAGTGGCAAGACGATTATCTCACGTTTGTAAATTGCACATATCTCCACTTCTGCACGACACACCTGCACCTGTGAGCCATGTAACTAATGTTAGCAGCTGTCATTAGGAGACACTTTGCACTAATTATCTCATCACTGTCAGTCTCATTGGGTTTGAAAGCAAAAGCAAGAAATACATATTCATTTCAACTTTTTATTGGCCTACTCTGTTACTCTGTCAAACAGAAGCAGGCATCCTTAATAACGGCAAAAGAAACATGACAATAAACAAAAGTGGTTAGCAGGCAAAATCTAGAGACTTGCGCTTTCACAATTAAATCTGCTGAAACAGGAGGTTTGCTCTGCTCCATCATTTCCCCATCTCATTTAAAGAGGGCAGCATTTTCTTTTTGTTGCCTTATATTCCCCCCGATGCTGTAGGCATGTACACATCATTAAGATGCCCGGGCCCCTCACCGCCCCGCTTTCGCCGCCCTCCCACCCAGCTCTCCGGAGATGATCGGGAGTTGAAAATGAAAAGTCAGAGCCATAAATCAATACCCCCACAGAATACACCTCACTATCCCTTCCTTCACTCCTTCCTGTGTTTTACATGGTCAAGCAGGGCCTTTGATTGTTCAGTCTGAGCGAAAGAGACACAGACATGCAGAAAGACGGAGGAAGGGGAACATGGGAGACAGATCGAGAAATGCAATCGACTGAGTAATCCGGGATTTCCACCGTGTGACTTCAGCAGCCTCTGTCATCCATCAAGCTCACATCTGTGTCGCAAACATTCCTGGGCATGACTGTGTGTGTGTTGTAATATTACATGACTCAGATGCAGCTGGCCTGCTCTGGGTTGTTCAACCGGACGTGCAAGGATGGCCAACTAGTGGGGGAAATAAAATAGGAAATAAGATACATGATTGTTGGATGTTAACAGAATGCACAGATGCAGAGAAATTATGATGACACATTTAAGTGTCTAGCAACGGTTTTCATACCTCATGTTTTCACATTTTGTCATATAACCACAAACCAATATTTCAAAGGGATTTTATGTGATAGTCATGAGGTGGAAGAATGGATTAAAGTTAAAATGTGCAGCAGTGTTATTTTTAGGCATACACCAGCTTAGAATGTAGCCAAAAAGTTTAATTTTGATGACTCTTTCAGTCATCAAAAATGAAGAAACATGGAGCTTTTAAGATGCTCTTAAAAAAATTAACAACACGACAAAATTAATCTAATTATTCTCCTAATCTTAAGAATTATAAACGTAATAATTACATGTATTTAGCATCATATTGATGCCGTTTGTGTTGTCACTGTTGGCTTGACTTTGTAGAAATGCCTGTGTGGAAAACTGATAGTTGGAGTCATGAGTGTCCTTTATCATGGGGGTCAGAAGTGGAACAGTTTGGGAGCCATGGCCCTAAAAGATTTAAGGCACACTGCAAACACATCTTCATGGAGTAAAAACCTGGCCCAAAAATTTTGCATTTTTGAACAGAGCACCTTCTTCAACATAGCATGACTTTTGGAAAACTTTTTACAGATTTTTTTCCGTCAGTGTTTTCTTCATCATTCCATCAGAAAACCCAGAATTGTGGATTGTACAGTTAATAGTTGTCATGTCAAAACAGAGCGAGCCTCCAACCTGCTTCTCTGATTAACTCCTTGCCAGGTAGTTTGATGAAAATCATGATTTGGAAGGTTTGCATTTTTGCCGCTCTTTGATGATGGATTGAACGGAGCTTAATGAGATGTGAACATTTTTGTAAATTGATTTGCAGTTTGAAAAAAAAAAATCCAAGTAAAATACCTTGAAGTTTGTGGTTGTACCATGACGACATCTGCAAAGAGATCAATGAATGACACATCATGTCTGATGAAACGCTTCCAAAAACAGAAGTTTGTTTTTTTTTCCTTCTCTCATTAGGTACAACACAATTATTATGGAAAATCAACATAGATTCAGGACTGGGACCCAGCATGATCCAGATGTCTGACAATACAGCAGTTGATAGCAAAAGAGAAGACGAAAAGAAGAATAGAGAGAATGGAAGGAGGGATAGAAGGAGGGAGGGTATGTCTCCCTCCTCCCTGGCCTGTCAGTCAGTCACAGAGGGGGAGAACGACAGGCCACAATGGGGCCCTTCAACGCCTGGCTGAAAGTTGTAATTTAGCATGAAGAGCCATCGAGGGGCGAGCCTAAATATAGCTGCACATATACATTGTCTCTTGTAGAGAGAATAGCAATTAACAGCCAATTAAATGAATGACTGGGGTCAGCAGCAGCAGCAAACTAATAGAGGGTGTGTTGCCGCTCTGCTGGATAATCTGGAGAGACAAAGGAAGAGGTTCAGGAGCAGGCAGGGGCACTTCTCTTCACTTCTCTTTTCAGCAAGGCAGCATAATAGGGTTTGAAGTGTTCTGATCGAGTGTCACCTGCACCTCACAAACGCCGCATGTCTGCGTAAAGCACACAGACGATTATTAACAATGCCGTGCATGTGTACAAACATTCAGAAATACCTGCTCTCCTCACAGCATGGGTGGGGGAGTGTGTGTTTCTGCTAGCTGGAGAAGCTCAGCGCGCCATCTTTGAGGCACTCTCATTACGTCACGTCACTGGATGCGTTCGCGTTCAACAGTTATCACTGTCCGGCAATGATTGGCCTGCGAATGACAGCTTTACTAAGTCACCGCGTAAACCCAAGAAAAAAAGAACAAGTTCCACCCTAATTGCCTCGGGTTTGAAAAAGCAACCCCCCCCTTCAAACCCCCCCCCCCAAAAAAAAAAAAAACAAGGCGAGTCATTAACGCCGTTCTGGCTGCTTTCCCCACCTCCCCTCCGCTCCCTCTCTGCTGCAGCTGATAACACCTTGTTCAGAGCCAGTGATCAAGGCAGAATCATCTCCTTCTCACCCCCATCTTTTCTACAACTCCACCTGCGTAATTGCCGCACCTAACCTTTTCAGCGCTGCCTCCGCTGGGAGTCAGCCAGCCAGCCCAATTGTGCTGCTGGTATTAATAGAATCTCATTTCATGCCTCCATCGGATAAAACAAAGGTTGGGTTTCACCAAGCAAGTTTGATCTTATTAGTGCGACTGTAGAGAAGGTAACGGTGAAGTGCAAAATTCAGATAGGGGCGTGTTTGCATGTTTATGAGCCAGCAGGGCCAGATCATAGACAGCGAAGTGTATAATCATAATAACAACCCATCAGAAGTACTTGAGATTAAATTACAAAATACACGAAGGTCTTTGCCATTTAAGATCACACACCTTTCATCTGAAATCTATATAGAGGTCTTCCTGCACCCTTAAAGTGAATTTCATGTCTAAGACAAAACCATGTTTTTAATTTGGAAAACATTAAACGAAAACTTAAGTAAAATACTTTTTCATTTCACACGCTACTGAATCCTCGTCAGCTATATTAAAATCAATGTAGTAACACTACATATTACTAATGTCCCACTCACCAGTTTGTTTCATGATGCTGCAGCCTATTTGCATCCCTTTTTGAAATTATTTGTCTTACATATATACTGTACTTTGTGGTGTTTATGCAGACTCAGTATGCTGCTCCCACAAGCTGTTAACATCCTTAAGAAAGTTACTATTATTTTCTGACATTTCTTTCTCAAGAAATGAGCAGTGAAGAAATGTTTGCCCCCTTTATGTTTCAAAGATCATATGATTAAATACAAAACAGTGTTGATTGTGATTTTATGTATTAAAAGGAAAAAAAGCCTTCTGCACCAACGTGGTACCGCAGCGCACTAATTCTAATAAGTGACAGCCAATGAAAGCCGTCACCAAGTGTTTCTGATAGGTGTCAATTAATCTTTTACATCATTGTGGAGACATTTACTCTACTCTGCTTTACAGACTTGTTTAAAGGTTTTTGAAATGTATTTGTTTATTTTTTGTGTATGCTTTTGATTATTGTCGTTCTGCATAAACCAAGACCTATGACTTAAAGTCACAAAGGAAGGGCCGGACACAGAATTCATTGTTACATCAATTATGGCAAATCATCCTGGTTATGAAGGAGGAAAGCAGGCCCATACCATCACACTACCAGAACCATATCACCATGATGTCCTTTTCTGCAATGCTGTCTTAGTTTTATGCTAAATGTGAAGGAATACACAACAAGTTCCACTTTTATCTCATCAGCCTACAAATATTTTTCCAAAAATCAAGATGTTTTCTGGCGAAAGTGAGACGGGTCTTTCTGTTCTGTTTGGTCACCAGTGCTTTTTGACTCAGAACTGCCATTTTCACCCCAGTCTCTTTCATTTTTGTTGAATCATAAAAAAATAACCCTTACTGAGGCAAGTGAGGCTTGCTGTCCTTTAGATGTCGCTCAGACGTCTGTGCATGTATTTCTCCAATTGTGGATAATGACTCTGCCTGCGGTTCGCTGGAGGTCCAAAGATTTAGAAACGGCTCTGCCGGCCTTTCCAGACTCACAGATGTCAATGACTTTGTTTCTACTCTGTTTTGAAGTGTCCTTAGATCAGGGAATAGTGTTTTTCTTTTTGTGATCTTCATGCTCAGATTCTATTTAAGGTATTTCTTCATTCTAAAGGTCTAGCAATATAAAAAGAGGTGCAATTATGCTGTATGTTCACTTAGAGTCAGGTTGGTCTAGACAGCTTTTGACCTTGATGATTTAATCTGCTTTCTTTATTCACTCACATTATTTTTATCTGATATTAAAATGTATTTGTAGATCAATCAATCAATCAAATTTTATTTGTATAGCACATTTCAGCAGCAGGGCATTTCAAAGTGCTTTACATCATAAACAAAATCACAAAGTCATGCAACATAGAATCAACAATCAAACAATTACTTTAAGTCAAGTGCCATCATTAAATTCGTAATTGATTAAGTTTCAAAAGCAACTCTAAACAGGTGGGTTTTTAGTCTAGATTTAAAGGCACTCAGTGTTTCAACTGTTTCACAGTTTTCTGGAAGTTTGTTCCAAATTTGTGGTGCATAGAAACTGAATGCTGCTTCTCCTCATTTGGTTCTGGTTCCGGGGATGCAGAGCAGACCAGAACCAGAAGACCTGAGGGGTCTAGAAGGTTGCTATGACAACAGCAGATCTTTAATGTATTGTGGTGCTAAACCGTCAGTGATTTATAAACTAACAACAGTATTTTAAAGTCTATCCTCTGAGCTACAGGGAGCCAGTGGAGGGACTTTAAAACTGGTGTTATGTGCTCTATCTTCCTGGTTTTAGTGAGAACGTGAGCAGCAGCATTCTGGATCAGCTGCAGCTGTTTGATTGATTTGTTGGACAGACCTGTGAAGATGCTGTTGCAGTAA